>MJUU01031503.1:0-18483 GCA_002080025.1 Modiolus philippinarum | reverse complement strand
ACAAGAATTATACAGTGCTTATAGCTTAACTCGCAATACTAGCTCTTTTCAACTTATGATGATATAAATAGTAAAAAATACAGGCAATTTTGATGAATGGTATTGAAAAAAAAAATACGAACTTAAAAAAGGGATTGTGACAGTGACTTGATAGCATCAAATTCTTCCTTAATAGATTTGAAATTCTAAAACGTACGTCCTTTAGACAGGAAAAAACTAGAGAAAACAATATAACTAAATAAGAATAAAGGGGAGTTTGTTTGATATTTCAGATTATATCTATGTGGCCTTAGTGGGAAGTTGGTCTAAAACTGTAGGTTCAGCTTGTGTCGAAATGATTCAGTATTTTTAAAATACAAAAAATACCAATGGTGCATAAACAACTTACAGTAAATTTCGTTATGATGTTGGCGTGTTTCAAGGAGTACTTTCTACCTAATTTAAAATATAAATCTATATACAAAATACTGAGTATTTAAGCACGCAGCACACATTACTTTTATCAAAGGGTGGAAATTCATATACAACAAATGGGGGAAATTACTTTAACACGATATCTTCAATATAAAGGCGTTCTTCCACTTTACTTAAATCTACCTCTTTACATTTTCGTCAAATCTGTCATATCCTTTTTGAAATAAATAGAGATACTTTATGTATTTACATTTAAAATTAAAGCAAAGAATGTAGTAATGCTTCAAAGCTTTTGTTGGAAAAAACATCTTTTGTGACAAATTTCGTTTTTTGTTTTACCCACTGAAAAGAAAACAAGTTTCCGATCTAATTTTAGTCTTCAGAATTGCTCGAATTTACTTTTAAAATATGTTAAAATATTGTATATATACTAGCCACAAAAAGAAACGATACCCACTTTAAAAATTTCATAACATAAATGTATGAACCAGTTGCCGAAAAATTGTATTGTACATTGAAGAAGAAGGCACATAACAGGTAATCTGCTAAAAAAGAATTCTGAAAATGTCTCTGTATAGGTCCAAGCTATCGGCTGACTAATTGTCTTAGTTTTAACACTGTTGAAAACTTTTTGACAAAAATTGGATTTTTTGCAAAAATATAAAAAAATGACTTTTTATCATTATGAAAGTTTTTGAAACACGTTTTGTCTGCTACAGGTTCCAGATCGACATTAGCCATTACATGAACATTAATCCAAAATTTGAAGGAAAAAATGCATTTCTTGAAAAACAGAAATCAAAATTAAGCGGCATCCGGTGACGTCACCATCCAACATTTTCAAATGTTTTTAGCAAAAAAATGCCAATACTTCTACCTTACTTGTATTTGATTTAAAAATGAAATAATGCTAAAATGAAAAAAGATAATTGAGAACGAAACTGGTATCGTTTCTTTTTGAGGCTACTTTATTTTACAATGGTAACTATATAGATAGACTTGACAATTCAAGATGATTGCTTAAAAAATGTATCATTATTCAAAATCCAAGTAATAAATACTTGAACGACGTAGTATTTGGCAAGATAAAAATCACCGAAATCTTACTTTATACTTTTATATTAGATCAATGACTGTTGAAATATGTACAATAGTCATTTATTAAAAGTTATAATTAAGCGATCACAAAAAGTATCATGTTCGATAACTCTTTGAAATAAAAACTATTTAATTTGAGTTTAAATGAAAAGTTTTCTTTGAATAAGAAGACTTCAGAAAAACAAATGACCGTATCTTAATCTTGAAAATATTATGAGCCTTAATTTCTCTTTTCCGCCTGAACTAATAAAGAATCGCATTTTATCGTTATCCCCCGATTAGGGAAAGCGGGGGATAATGTAATGCAGTCCGTCCGTATGTACGTTCGCGGGCGCGTTTGTAATGCTCCCCCCGATAGCTCTGGCACTATAAGAGATACAAATTTGAAACTTGGCACCATACTAGAGTATGATCTGGATTCGGAATATAGGTCAAACGCCCTGGGGGCTAATTTGGGGTGAAAACGAATTTTCGCGATATTCAATAATTGAAGAAATCCGTAAGACCATTTGGGTTAGAACGTTAAAACTTGGGAATCCACTCACATATAATCTAGCAGCTTCACAGAGGTGGCCGGAATCTAGATATGATAGCTCAAGGCATGGCCTCTAGGGGGTCCAAAAAACGAAAAAATTGATTCCGCTGGAACTTCTCTTACACCTAAAAGCGCAGAAACCTTATAATAAGGGTATGAGTAACACTATGAAAGTTGTCTGTGCCGAAGGTATCAGAATTTTGAAATTTGCCATCAGGGCAGAAAACTGGGCGAAAATGTATTTCGAGATATCCAGTAATAAGCGAAATCTTCTGAAGTATTCATGTTTGGAAGCTGAAACTTTGTATGCAAGTACCATTATATGCATCTAATTTATTAATGATAACGGACTTTTGGTACGACCAATGGGGTCATGCCCTTAAGGGGCCAAAAAATGTAAAACAATCAGTACTCATCAGAACGACTGGAACTCTACGTATAATTTTCATTTCGTGGTTTATATTTTCATGTGGAATTATTGCTTTGTACAGTAGGGTGCAGACATAACCTCTCGTCCAAGTTAACTTGGGGAGCAGTCATGAGAACAGTCCTAAGTTAACTTGAAGTTAACTTGGAGCAGTCATAGAATCCTGACTGCTCTGACCAGTCATAGAGCCCTGACTGCTCTGACCATGCAGTCATAGAGCCCTGACCGCTCTAACCTGTCATAGAATCCTGACTGCTCTTACCTGTCATAGAGCCCTGACTGCTCTGACCAGTCATAGAGCCCTGACCGTTCTAACCTGTGGTAGAATCCTGACTGCTCTGATTAGTCGTATAGCTCTTAAACAATTCAAGAACTGTGAATACTCAAAATTTAATACAGCGATTGATACGTCCCACATTCCCTACCACGCGCACTCGATTCACACAACGAACGCACAAATTTTTCCCACGTTGAGTGCAATTTTCTTCAAATTTGCCGTAACCATATCAGAACTTTCAGAAAACAGTCACTTCTATGTACTATACTGTAAATTTCCGTCATTTTGTGAAATAAACAATTAAATAAATAAATAAACAAAAATGAATAAAAATCAGTCCTGTAGTTAATAAAATATCCTGCAAACAGCCACAAACATCAAATATTAGAAGAGGTGCATATTATTTTCACGTTAAAATAAAACTTCTTGTAATTTAACCTTAAATATATAAGAAAAAGCAGATTTTCTTCATTCGATATAATATCGATGCCAGCAATACTTCAACTTTCTGTTATTTAACCTAAACTATATAACAAAAGGCAGATTTTCTTCATTCGATATTACATCGATGCCCGCAGTACATCAATTTTCTGTTATTTAACCTAAAATATATAACAAAAAGCAGATTTTCTTCATTCGATATTATATCGATGCCGGCAATACCTCAACTTTCTGTTATTTAACCTAAAATATATAAGAAAATTAAAGCAGATTTTCTTCATTCGATATTATATCGATGCTCGCAATACTTCAACTCTCTGTTGTTTAACTAAAATATATAACAAAAGGCAGATTTTCTTCATTCGATATTATATCGATGCCCGCAATACATTTGTACTTCAACTTTTGTTATTTAACCTAAAATATATAAGAAAAAGCAGATTTTCTTCATTCAATATTATATCAATGCCCGCAATACTTCAACTTTCTGTTATCTAACCTAAAATATATAAGAAAAGGCAGATTTTCTTCATTCGATATTATATCGATGCCCGAAATACTTCAACTTTCTGTTATTTAACCTAAAATACAGTGCTTGTACAGTAAAACATAACCAATCACACCATTATACCATACACCATACACCATGCACCATTACACCATATACCATGAACCATTACACCATATACCATACACCATCACACCATACACCATTGCACCATATACCTTACACCATGCACCATGCACCATACACCATGTACCATACACCATACACCATGCACCATACACTATACATCTTACACTATACCGGGCACTATACACTATGTCCAGTACAATGTATTTTTTGCATTTTGCTTTTTATTTCATAGTGGCCGGTGCATACAACAAATGAATTTTATCTTTTTGTAGGACAAAATGAAGATTTTCAATAAAAATTTGTCTTGGCCGAGATCTCATTTTTCAGTCTCAACTCCAGAATACTTTCCACAAAGCTTGTTATTTACAATCGTGTAAATAAAATAAAGGGTGATACAGATTTTCGTTTGCCGTATTTTATTTCGCGTGTTGCTTTTTCTCGCTTTTAAAATGTCATTTTTGCCCTCATCTTATTTATTAAGTATTTCATTTATATCTTTCGATTATCGAGCGTACATTACATATCATTATGAAGGCGGCAAAGGTTTAGGGTTATCATCGTACAGCGTCCATAACCTTTTTTCGTACACCAAACACGATCTTATTTCACGTGAAATGTACATTGTACACGAGAATTTCGATATTTCTTCCATTAAACAGAACATATTTCTATTTTTTATACACCTTACAATGACCCATTCCTTCAAAACCCTCATTAATCATATAAATAGAGAATTGGAGTACTAGGTGGCATTTGCACCATTTCGCATACTATCTATGTCCCTATTGAAGCATATTTTCAGTAAATTTGTACAAAATTTGAGTACTAAATGGTATTTACATGATATCGTATAATATTGATATCACTGTTGTTGCATATTTTCAGTAAATTAGTACCAAATTTGAGTAAAAGATGGCATGTACATCATATCACATACTATCGATATCCCTATTGTTGCTTATTTTCAATATACTTGTACCAAATTTGAGTATCAGATGAAATTTACTTCATATCGCATAATATCGATATCCCTTTTGTTGCATATTTTCAATAAATTTGTACTAAATTTGAGTACTAATTGGCATTTACACCATATCGCATACTATCTATATCCCTATTGTTGCATGTTTTCAGTATATTTGTACCAAATTTGAGTACTAGATGGAATTTATATCATAACGTATACTATCGAAATCCCTATTGTTTCATGTTTTCAGTATATTTGTACCAAATAAGAGTACTAAATGGCATTTACACATATATTGCATACTATCTCTATCCC
The DNA here is from genome assembly GCA_002080025.1 of Modiolus philippinarum. Lineage (NCBI taxonomy): Eukaryota > Metazoa > Mollusca > Bivalvia > Mytilida > Modiolidae > Modiolus > Modiolus philippinarum. Next base: position 13,372 of record MJUU01031503.1, on the reverse strand, counting down.
TATCGTTGCATATTTTCAGTAAATTTGTGCCAAATTTGACTATTAGATGGCATTTACACCGTATCGTATTATATCGATATCCCTATTGTTGCATATTTTCAGTAAAATTGTACCAAATTTGAGCATTAGATGGCATTTACACCATATCGCATACTATCAATATCCCTATTGTTGCATATTTTCAGTAAACTTGTACCAAATTTAAGTATTAGATGGCATTTACACCATATCGCATACTATCGATATCCCTTTTGTTGCATATTTTCAGTATATTTGTACCAAATTTGAGTACTAGATGGCACTTACATCATATTGCGTATTATCGATATCCCTATTGTTGCATGTTTTCAGTAAATTTGTACCAAATTTGAGTATTAGATGGCAGTTACATCATATCGTATTATATCGATATCCCTATTGTTGCATATTTTCAGTAAATTTGTACCAAATTTGAGTATTAGATGGCATTTACACCATATCGCATACTTTAGATATCCCTATTGTTTCATGTTTTCGGTATATTTGTACCAAATTTGAGTACTAGATGACATTTACCTCATATTGCATACTATCAATATCCCTATTGTTGCATATTTTCAGTAAATTTGTACTAAATTTGAGTACTAGATGGCATGTACATCATATCGCATACTATCGATATCCCTATTGTTGCATATTTTCAGTATATTTTCATCATACAACATGTATTTTCATCATGTTCCTTCGGTATTCTAATGCTGTTGTTCAGTAAATTTGTAATTTGAGTATCAGATGGAATTTTCATCATATCACATACTATCTATATCCCTATTGTTGCATGTTTTCATCATATTTTCATCATATTTTCATCATGTTCCTTCGGTATTCTAATGCTGTTGTTCAGTAAAGTTGTAATAAATTTGAGTACTAATTGGCATTTACACCATTTCGCATAGTACCGATATCCCTATTGTTGCATATTTTCAGTATATTTGTACCAAATTTGAGTTCTAGATGGAATTTATATCATATCACATACTATCGATGTCTCTATTGCTGCATATTTTCAGTAAATCTGTACTAAATTTAAGTATTAAATGGCATTTTCATCATATCGCATACTACTGATATCCCTACTGTTGCATATTTTCAGTAAACTAGTACCAAATTTGAGTACTAGATGACATGTGCATCATATTGCGTACTATCTATATCCATATTGTTGCATATTTCCAGTAAATTTGTACCAAATTTGAGTACTAGATGGCATTGACACCATATCTCATACTATTGATATCCCTCTTGTTGCATGTTTTCAGTATATTTGTACCAAATTTGAGTATTAGAGGGAATTTACATCATTTCGAATAATATCGATGACCCTATTCTTGCATATTTTCAGTAAATTTGTACCAAATTTGAGTACTAGATGGAATTTATATCATATCGCATACTATCGATATCCCTATTGCTGCATATTTTCAGTAAATCTGTACCAAATTTAAGTATAAGATGGCATGTAATCATATCGCATACTATCAATATCCCTATTGTTGTATGTTTTCAGTATATTTGTACCAATTTTGAGTACTAGATGACATTTACATCATATTGCATACTATCAATATCCCTATTGTTGCATATTTTCAGTAAATTTGTACCAAATTTGAGTACTAGATGGCATGTAATCATATCGCATACTATCAATATCCCTATTGTTGCATATTTTCAGTATATATTTGTACTAAATTTGAGTATCAGATGGAATTTACATCATATCGCATAATATCGATATCCTTATTGTTGCATATTTTCAGTAAATTTGTACCGAATTTGAGTACTAATTGGCATTTACACCAAATCACATACTATCAATATCCCTATTGTTGCATGTTTTCAGTATATTTGTACTAAATTTGAGTACTAGATGGAATTTATATCATATCGCATACTATCTATATCCATATTGCTGCATATTTTCAGTAAATTTGTACCAAATTTGAGTATTAGATGGCATTTACACCATATCACATATTATTGATATCCCTATTGTTGTATGTTTTCAGTATATTTGTACCAAATTTGAGTGTTAGATGGAATTTACATCATTTCACCTAATATCGATATCCCTATTGTTGCATATTTTCAGTAAATCTGTGCCAAATTTAAGTATTAGATAGCATTTTCACCATATTGCATACTATCAATATCCCTAATGTTGCATGTTTTCAGTATATTTGTACCAAATTTAAGTACTAGATGACATTTACATCATATCGCATACTATCAATACCCCTATTGTTGCATATTTTCAGTAAATTTGTACCAAATTTGAGTACTAGACCGGGCATGTAATCATATCGCATACTATCGATATCCCTATTGTTGCATATTTTCAGTATATTTGTACCAAATTTGAGATTCAGATGGAATTTACATCATATCGCATAATATCGATATCCCTATTGTTGCATATTTTCAGTAAATTTGTAGCAAATTTGAGTACTAATTGGCATTTACACCATATCGCATACTATCAATATCCCTATTGTTGCATGTTTTCAGTATATTTGTACTAAATTTGAGTACTAGATGAAATTATATCATATCGCAGACTATCTATATCCCTATTGCTGCATATTTTCAGTAAATTTGTACCAAATTTGAGTATTAGATGGCATTTACACCATATCCCATACTATCGATATCCCTATTGTTGCATGTTTTCAGCATGTTCAGTATATTTGTACCAAATTTGAGTACTAGATGGCATTTACACCATATCACATACTATTGATATCCCTATTGTTGTATGTTTTCAGTATATTTGTACCAAATTTGAGTATTAGAGGGAATTTACATCATTTCACATAATATCGATATCCCTATTGTTGCATATTTTCAGTTAATTTGTACCAAATTTGAGTACTAATTGGCATGTACACCATATCGCATACTATCGATATCCCTATTGTTGCAGGTTTTCAGTATATTTGTACCAAATTTGAGTACTAGAAGGAATTTATATCATATCGCATACTATCGATATCCCTATTGTTGCATATTTTCAGTAAATTTGTACAAAATTTGACCAATAGATGGCATTTACACCATATCGCATACTATCAATATCCATATTGTTGCATATATCCAGTAAATTTGTACCAAATTAGGGTACTAGATTGCATTTATACCATATTGCATGGCATCTCTATCTATATTGTTGCATATTTTCAGTAAATTTGTACTAAATTTGAGTATGAGATGGCATTTATACCATGTACTATACTATTGATAGCCTTATTGTTGCATCTGTTCAGGAAATTCGTACCAAATTAGAGTCACAGCAGCTAGATAGTATTCTGACAAAATGGCATATACTATGCATACACCATATATGTTGCATGGTTTAGACAAATGTGTGCCAAATTTGAGTTTTAGTTGACATTTGCAGCAAATCGTACTAAATATGAGTGTTTGTAAATTTCTTGCATGTTTTAGGGAACATTATGCCAATGGGAAAATATCATTTTGCGCACTGTGGACATCAATACGTCGATCATATCATAATATTTTCTTGCAAGTTTTCGGGATTGTAAAATTGTCGAAAAAAATATTACTTTTGTCAATTAAGTTTATGGCAAAATTTATTAAAAAATTAGTCATGAACCAGCGCGATCTTCGCGAACATAATTTGATTGTCCATCGGCTTTCGGCGGAAAATTAAAAAAACGTTAAAATACAAATTAAAAAGATATGTTTTTGCGGTTTTATATTCACATCTTCGGTTTTTATAGTCAAAAAATAAAAAGATATGCGCTTTTTGTCACTACATTTTTTTGGCTAATAATTATTATTTCATGGTTGTAGAAAATAGCCACCTGCTGGCGCATAAAAAGCACGATTAATTTTCTTTATCATTGCTTTATAAGGTTAACATATTTTTGAAAAAATGTATTTTATATTAACTTCGATTGCGCCAGTCCCATTCATTGTCTCTCGTTCACATCGCGTCGCTCGATCGTGTATCTGGTGTATGGTCCAGAGTTACCGAGTACAGAGTATGGGTTATGGTGCATGGTGTATGGTTCAAAGTGTATGGTGTATGGTTCATAGTGTATGGTGTATGGTTCATGGTGTATGGTGTATGGTTCACGTTGCAACACCATACACCATTACACCATACACCATGAACCATTGAACCATACACCATGCACCATTGAACCATACACCATTACACCATACACCATACACCATAAAATGGTTATGTTTTACCCTACAAGTACTGTATATAAGAAAAAGCAGATTTTCTAATATCGATGCTCGCAATACTTCAACTTATTGTTATTTAACCTAAAATATATAACAAAAGGCAGATTTTCTTCATTCGATATTATATCGATGCCTGCAATACTTCAACTTTCTGTTATTTAACCTAAAATATATAACAAAAGGCAGATTTTCTTCATTCAATATTATATCAATGCCTGCAATACTACAACTTTCTGTTATTTACCCTAAAATATATAACAAAAGGCAGATTTTTTTCATTCGATATTATATCGATGTCCGCAATACTTCAACTTTCTGTTATTTAACCTAAAATATATAACAAAAGGCAGATTTTCTTCATTCGATATTATATAGATGCTGGCAATACTTCAACTTTCCGTTATTTAACCTAAAATATATAAGAAAATTAGAGCAGATTTTCTTGATTCGATATTATATCGATGCTGGCTATACTTCAACTCTCTGTTATTTTACCTAAAATATATAACAAAAGACAGATTTTCTTCATTCGATATTATATCGATGCCAGCAATACTTCAACTTTTGTTATTTAACCTAAAATATATAAGAAAAAGCAGATTTTCTTCATTCAATATTATATCGATGCCGGCAATACCTCAACTTTCTGTTATTTAACCTAAAATATATAAGAAAAAGCAGATTTTCTTCATTCAATATTATATCAATGCCAGCAATACTTCAACTTTCTATTATCTAACCTAAAATATATAAGAAAAGGCAGATTTTCTTCATTCAATTTTATATCGATGCCGGCAATACCTCAACTTTCTGTTATTTAACCTAAAATATATAAGAAAATTAAACGGATTTTCTTCATTCGATATTATATCGATGCTCGCAATACTTCAACTCTCTGTTGTTTAACTAAAATATATAACAAAAGGCAGATTTTCTTCATTCGATATTATATGGATGCCCGCAATACTTCAACTTTCTGTTATTTAACCTAAAATATATAAGAAAAAGCAGATTTTCTAATATCGATCATCGCAATACTTCAACTTTTTGTTATTTAACCTAAAATATATAACAAAAGGCAGATTTTCTTCATTCGATATTATATCGATGCCTGCAATACTTCAACTTTTCTTATTTAACCTAAAATATATAAGAAAAAGCAGATTTTCTTCATTCGATATTATATCGATGCCCGCAATACTTCAACTTTCTGTTATTAAACCTAAAATATATAACAAAAGGCAGATTTTCTTCATTCAATATTATATCAATGCCTGCAATACTACAACTTTCTGTTATTTAACCTAAAATATATAACAAAAGGCAGATTTTTTCATTCGATATTATATCGATGTCCGCAATACTTCAACTTTCTGTTATTTAACCTAAAATATATAACAAAATGCAGATTTTCTTCATTCGATATTATATAGATGCTGGCAATACTTCAACTTTCCGTTATTTAACCTAAAATATATAAGAAAATTAGAGCAGATTTTCTTGATTCGATATTATATCGATGCTGGCAATACTTCAACTCTCTGTTATTTTACCTAAAATATATAACAAAAGACAGATTTTCTTCATTCGATATTATATCGATGCCAGCAATACTTCAACTTTTGTTATTTAACCTAAAATATATAAGAAAAAGCAGTTTTCTTCATTCAATATAATATCGATGCCAGCAATACTTCAACTTTCTGTTATTTAACCTAAAATATATAACAAAAGGCAGATTTTCTTCATTCGATATTATATCGATGCCGGCAATACCTCAACTTTCTGTTATTTAACCTAAAATATATAAGAAAAAGCAGATTTTCTTCATTCAATATTATATCAATGCCGGCAATACTTCAACTTTCTGTTATCTAACCTAAAATATATAAGAAAAGGCAGATTTTCTTCATTCGATATTATATCGATGCCCGCAATACTTCAACTTTCTGTTATTTAACCTAAAATATATAAGAAAAAGCAGATTTTCTAATATCAATGCTTGCAATACTTCAACTTTCTGTTATTTAACCTAAAATATATAACAAAAGGCAGATTTTCTTCATTCGATATTATATCAATGCTGCAATACTTCAACTTTTGTTATTTAACCTAAAATATATAAGAAAAACCAGATTTTCTTCATTCAATATTATATCGATGCCAGCAATACTTCAACTTTCTGTTATTTAACCTTAAATATATAAGAAAAAGCAGATTTTCTTCATTCAATATTATATCGATGCCAGCAATACTTCAACTTTCTGTTATTTAACCTTAAATATATAAGAAAAAGCAGAATCTCTTCATTCAATATTATATTGATGCCTGCAATACTTCAACTTTCTGTTATTTAACCTAAAATATATAAGAAAAGACAGATATTCTTCATTCGATATTATATCGATGCCCGCAATACTTCAACTTTCTGTTATAAGAAAAAGCAGATTTTCTAATATCGATTCGAGCAATACTTCAACTTTCTGTTATTTAACCTAAACTATATAACAAAAGGCAGATTTTCTTCATTTGATATTATATCGATGCCCGCAATACTTCAATTTTCTGTTATTTCACCTAAAATATATAACAAAAGGCGCATTTTCTTCATTCGATATTATATTGATGCCGGCAATACTTCAACTTTCTGTTATTTAACCTAAAATATATAGGAAAAAGCAGATTTTCTTCATTTGATATTATATCGATTCCCGCAATACTTCAACTTTCTGTTATTTAACCTAAAATATATAAGAAAAAGCAGATTTTTTAATATCGATGCTCGCAATACTTCAACTTTCTGTTATTTAACCTAAAATATATAAGAAAAGGCAGATATTCTTCATGAATAGTATATAAGCCCAAAACATGTGATGATCTATATGATTAGGTTAATATGTTAATATTTTTTTAAAGTTGTTAAGTTATCTATATTATCTTTCAAAAACAGAAATGAGGGGACGACCGGTTGATTTTCAGGGGCGATTTGTAAATAGATAATTTAATCTTGGTCCCAGCTGGGACTTATATTAGTCCCAGGTCCCAGAGAAAAAAAAATAAACATTTTAATCCTACTTGTCGTGGAAATAAATAATTTATTTGTTCGAAATTTTCATGAAAATAAATAATTTTTCTAGGCAAAGAAAACGGGGAAATATATCTATAAAATGTGGTCTTTTGAATGAAAGTAGTAAACGCACGTTACACGATACACGCACTCGCTTTAAACGACGAGTGCACACGATGAGCGCTAATTTGGGAATGTTGAACGTTTCCATTGCTGTAACATTAAAGCAGTCAGGGCTCTATGACAGGTCAGAGTAGTCAGGATTCTATGACTGGTTAGAGCGGTCAGGGCTCTATGACCAGAACAGGTCAGAGCAGTCAGGGCTCTACGACCAGAACAGGTCAAAGCAGTCAGGATTCTATGACCAGAACAGGTCAGAGCAGTCAGGGCTCTAGAACAGTTCTAAAGTTAACTTAGAGTAGCTTTTATGACTGCTCTATGACTAATCAAAGTTAACTTGAAAACGGTCCTAAGTTAACTTAGAAGAGCTTTTATGACTGGTTCAAGTTAACTTGGCGAGAGGTTATGTCTGCACCCTACTGTATCTGTTCTAAGCTTTCAGAATTTAAACCCTGGTGCCAAATTTGTTAAATTTTCTGAAAATGTCAAAAACTAATATTTTTTAAATTCAAACATGAAGTTTTACAATTAAGCAATTTTTTAATGTCATCAGCTAATATCAACACTAAGAGTCCAAAAATATGATTCTCATTTTGGTAAATTTCCACGAACTCTCGAATACCAATAATTTTTGGGAATTTTACCTACCAACCATATCTTTTTTAATGCCTTATTGTTTTAATGCCAAAAAAATTGATTCTAATTTTGGTAAAGTTCCTGAACATCTTAAAGACCCATATTTTTTGGAATTCTACCTAGCAACCATATTTTTTTTTAATTATTTAGAGTTATAATAATGAATTTCAACTATCAAGTTTCAAAAATCTTTTATTCTAATTTTGGTTAGTTTCCTGAAACTCTCAAAGACCTATTATTTTTTCAATTCTACCTACCAACCATAGCTTTTTCAATTTCTTTCAGTAGTGAAGATCATTTTCATAAACTTAAAACTGAAATTGCAGATTTAATACATCACTGTTTCAGCACTAAAAATGGAGAAAACAGATACACCTATTTAGTAATAGGGAAAGACAAGACATTTTTGTTAAGAACCACACTGATTCAAACAAGAAGTACACCGACACTGACGTGATCAAAATGTCAGAATTTTTAATCGACAATATTTTTTGTCGAATTCGGAGGTCGTGTTTTCCAAGAGACAATAGATATTCATATGGGAACTAACTGTGCGCCGCTTTTAGCTGACCTTTTCCTTTACTCGTACGAGGCCAAGTTTTTACAAGGGCTTATTCAAAGAAAACAAAAATATTTAGCCCAGTCCTTTAATTTCAGCTACATAGACGTTATACTTTCTCTTAATAATCCTAAGGAGTATTTACATCAGATCTATCCAAATGAGCTTGAAATTAAAGAGGCTACCGATACACCTACCTAAGCTTCGTACCTAGATCTGTTATTGTATATTGACGAAGATGGACGTTTGAAGTCTAAGCTGTATGAAAAGCGTGATGATTTTAATTTCCCAATTGTGAAGTTTCCTTTTCTTAGCAGCAATATACCTGCCTCTCCAGCCTATGGAGTGTACATTTCACAGTTGATTCGTTACTGTCGAGCGTGTAGTTTGTACAGTGATTTTTTTAACAGAGCAAAAAGGTGAATAAAAGGATTTGGAGTAAATGCACATGAGACAAAGTCTCTACAAATACATGGTAAAAACAAGCAAAGGAACAACGCTTTTATTGTTGTTCTTCATCTTGAAGTCACCATGAGGCCTTCAACAATGAGCTTTGCTCATACCTCATAGTAAGTTCAAGACGGCCCCTAGTACCGGTTTAAGCGGAATTCTTTGCTAATTGTCGAGCAACGCTACATCCATGTCTTTCTTGGTCATGGGTGCGGGATTGTCAACAAACATCAAAACATTAATTAAACTGGCAAAGTGCTCTTACAATTTGCCCGACAAAAGCACCAGTGTCTTAAGCTAGTGGACAACTACAACATTTAGACAAACACAGAGCACTCATCAAGTCGAATGTAAGAAAACTTGGCGTTATAAAATAGTGAGATGTTGGCACTTAAAACAGATGGTCTGGATTACATTTCGAAAATTACAAAAATAATTGCCAAAATTTGAAAGTATCAATAGTATATCCATATGAGAAATTCTCTCACGCACAAGTACATCATAACTGAAAAATATATAGAGCATACATCTCTCGCACGGGGAATCGTTTTACGGACTCCCAAAAACATTGTCCCAAAAGCTGCTTAATCAGGGATTTGTTCAACCTATGTTAATTTCATCCATCAAGAAATTCTATGGTCGTCACCATAACATCATCGAAAGATATGCCGTGTCAGTATCCCAAATGAAAGTGGACATTTTCAGCTAGATTCACGTCTTCCCGGATTGGACTACCGACTTTGACATTTTCCTGGATTGACCTACTCACAGTGTGACAGGTGCTGATAACAGAGCAGGACATGCTTGCCCTTCCGGACCACCTGATGTCACTCTCAGTTTGACTGGAGTTCACACTATGAGTGCTTTGTTTTGAATGTTGTGATTTCTGTTTCTGTGCTTTGTGTCTGTCTAGGGTCGTTGTTTTGTTTCTGGCGTCATTGTTTTCTGTGTTCTTGTTTTCGATTTTTGTAAATTTCACTCCTTTGTTCCTTCGGTATTCTGCTGCCGTTGTTTCAATAATCAGAGTGAAAAAAAATGATTCTAATTTTGGTAAATTTTGTGAGACTCTCAAAGACCAATTTCTTTTTGGAATTTTACCTAGCAACCATATCTTTTTAGATGCCTTATAGTATCAGTGATCATTTTCAATAGTCAGATTGCAAAATTCTTTGATTCTAAGTTTGGTACATTTCCTTAAACTCTCAAAGACCTATTATTGTTTTTTTTTGGAATTTTACCTAGCACCATATCTTTTTTAATTCCGCACAGTGAAAATGATGATTTTCAACGTCAGGTTGCAAAATCTTTGATTCTAATTTTAATAACTTTCTGAAATTCTCAGAATCCTGAAATCTACCTTGCAACCATATCTTTTTCGTGTTATACAGTAACGATGATTGTTCAACTGAAAGAAATTAAGTTTCAAAAACACTTCTTCTCTTTTTTACAAGGGGGAGGGTCCAAAATGGGGTAGCGGGGATATCACAATCTTTGATTGACCGTGTTTCATTTATTTTGTTTCTAGCTTTTTAGGAATAATAGTGATTTGTTACTTTTACTTTGTATGGGTTAACATTCTTTTCGCCATCGACTAGCAAATACCCAAATTTTGCAATAACTTATTTTTCTACCAAGTTACAGGAGTATTTATTGATATTTTGGGGAGCGATTAATTTTTGAAATATGGTCTTTTGTCATTACTGCACAGGTAAATTCATTATGTATCAAAAGTTGTCGCGCGTTGGTCGAATTTTCGCAATAGTTGCTAACTTAATTGATAATGCTATATAGAATTCGTTTCTTTGAATTATACCAACTCGTGTTCATTTTAAGATGTAGAACGACAACCATCTTTAATCCATTAGCCTGACTTTACCATGCATTTGTGAATTGTGTCCAAACAAGGTCGTGAAACAGCCACACTACACGGAATTAAAAAGAGGACATGACGAACTAAGGCATAGTGTAAACTCCAATGAAAACCGGGTAAACACGCCTTCACCGCTAGCGGCACTTGTCACATTATCAGTGAGTCACTTTAAGGTTATGTCAAAAACAGTTGTGTCACACCCGTCAAGACATGAAATCTAGCTGCAAATGTCCGTTTTAAAATTGGATCGACACAGACAAATATTATCTGTCAATAATGTCATGGTGACGGCCATATAAATGCTAAAGGGATGAAGGTATAAAAAGGATGCACAAATATTTGATTATGCAGCTTTTGGTACAGTGTTTTTGCTATATTGAAGAAATCACTGTATAAACTACATGCTCGACAGTTACAAATCAATTGAAATATATGAAATGAGATGTAGGTATATTGCTGCTCAAAAAAGGGAAAGTTCACAATCTATAAAATCAAAATCCTCTTCTTTGTCATAAAGCTTAAATTTCCAACGTCCATATTCCTCATTGTATATCTAAAGATTCATGTACGAAGCTGCAGTTGTTTTATCAGTACTTTCTTTAATTTTGAGCTCAGTGGATTGGTCTGGTGTAAATATTCCTTGAATTGTGGATAATAAAGGGAAAGTACATCGTCCAAGTAGCGGTAGCTGAGATTAAAGGACCGAGCTAAAGGTTATTGTTTTTTCTATGTTAAGCACTCGGTAAAAGTCTTTGGTACTGGATTTAGCCTCCTATTTCAATTTATTTGGTATTAAGTACCTTTTTTGTTACAACTGTTGGATTATGGCTTTCAATATTATTTGGTTTTAAGCTGCTGATGAGAGGTTACTCCTTGAATCACGTGTACAGCATAACGAAATTTTTCTGTTTTATGCAACTTCGATATTTTTTGTATATTTAGCAATTGTAAAAACTTGGCCTCATACGAGGAATGAAAGAGATCAGCTAAAAGTGGCGCTCAGTTACTTCCAATGGGAATCCCAATTGCGTATGGAAGAAAGTGGCCTCCAAATTCGACAAAAATATTGACTATTTAAAATTCCAACATCTTGATTACGTAATTCTACGTGTACTTCTTGTTGGACTCAGTTTAGATAACATTAAGGTGGTTCGGGAGACTAAGCAAAATCTATCAGAATTTTTCAATAGTTTGCAGAATTAAACTTCAAAAATTGAATTTCCAAAAAAAAAAAAAATAAAATAATAATAATAATAAATAAATAAATAAAAATTCGGGGTCACGGTCCATATAAGCTCACAGTCTTTCAACGAAAATATGGATTTTTCAGTTGAAATATTAAGGAGAGTTACCATTTTTTAAAATCAATCAAGTTACATCCATGAGAAAAATGATTAATTTTGTATATTACTAGCCATTGTATTGAATTTTCCGAAAATAAAAAGAAAAACGGGGGTCACGAACCTTATTATCAAATCATTTCACAAAATCAGAATTTTCGTAGTGATTTCTTTGTAAAATATTTTTTTTTTGAAATGACCTACCTTGTTTTAATTTTCATTTCAAAGAATTTTAAAGTACATATACTATTCTGAATTTTTCGTCTAAAATCAATGATAGACTAAAAGAAATATGCCTATTGATTGTGTTTTAAGCGAAATATTGTACAGATTTGTCCAAATTTTAAAAGTTTTTATATTCCTGTAATAAAAAATACCAATCAAAGCAGGAAACACGAAAACAAAATGGCGGAATACCACCTTAACAAAATATGTTTTGTCTTTCTCTTCTTCTTAATAAGTGTAACTGCATTTTCCTGTTCTAGTGCAGAAACAAGGATGTATCAAATCAGATATTACTGTTTTAATTCATTGCTTGGCAAATTGGTATAAACATTATAAGAATCAAGAGTATGTATTCTATGGCAATGGGCGAGACAGGTTTAGGGTCTTTAGAAATTTTTTGGTTGTTAGTTCTCTATCAGCTTTTACATGTTTTTCGGTTAATGGACTTCCAAATATTTTGGTTTGATCTGCACTGATGAGACATAATTTGTCAAAAATGCACATATGCAGAGAATAAATTAACAGTAACTTCAGTATTTAGTTATTTATTACAACTGGGCCGATGCCTCTGCTGGTGAACTGTTAGTTCCCGAGGGTTTTCGACAACCCAGAAGTCAGTACTTCAGTGCTGACCCGAAACCCGAATTTATTAAAACTTGCAACATAAATGTTTTACAAAATTTTGTTTAAAACTAAGGAGTACCTCCCTCATGCATAGCCCTATCCTTGGCTGAATTCTCCGGCCTTTATATTTAGATCTTTTTGGTTATAAGTTCTCTATCAGCTTTTACACGTTTTTCGGTTAGTGGATTTCCAAATGTTTTGCTTTGATCTGCACTGATGAAACATAAGTT
>MJUU01031501.1:50361-114451 GCA_002080025.1 Modiolus philippinarum | reverse complement strand
TTTTAAAGATAATATACTAAACTGGAAGCTCAGTAAGTTTATTGAATTTCTATAGACGCAATTTTTTGTAATTAACACTTTAAAATGGGCAAAATTGGCCATTTTTCCATTTTTTGGGAAATTGTCGTTTTTAGTGATTTTTGTTGCCATGGTAACCACATTTAGACTTAAGTCATTTCATTGCTTTTTGTTTCAAAGGTTACATTGACCAATTATCTAATCACTGATATGGTAATAAAACCCCACTTAATTCGTATTTTCTTTTAGAACTTACATGTACTTTGATTTCACTCGTTTTGGCCATTTTGACAGCTTTTTTAAGCCATATTTGGGCATGACTGGTTACCATAGCAACCACTGCTCAAAATGCAAAAACCAAATTTATTTTGTTGTCAGGATTACATTTGACCAGTATATACAAAATTTCGTCAAAATCTGAGACCCCACTTTTCCAAGTGTTTTTGATGCTTACAGAGAATGTTTAATCCTATATTAAATCCTGTGGGAAATTCGTACAAACAACACAAAGTCTGGCAAGGGGCAGAAGAAGCATCATACATGAATGTAACGGATAATGTGAGTGGAATACATTAGGTATAAAGTTAAGATAAAAAATTAGTAACGAATGATTTACTGCTCTTGATTCAATTTAGGATATAAGGGAAAACTTTTTGATTTTTATGGAGAGGGTTTAAAAAAAATCAAGGATTCATTGTACTGAGAAAAAAATCGGGACAAATTTAGGGACTAAAAATAGTTCAGATAAAATAAGGGAACAGTTTGAAAATAAAATGTGCTCGCGCAAGCGCGCTTAAAAATAATCCAGGATCAAAATTTCATCGAGAAAAAATAGTTCGGACTTAAGTCTCCCTCTAATCCCCTATTTCAAAATCAAATGATTGTTCCCGAATCATCGCCCATAATTGTGATTTACAACTAACACAGGTTTCACATTTGCGCAAGTAGGACAGGTTTTCAAAAATCAGAAAACGTACCAAAGGTGCGAAAGCCGAGTTACGAATATTTGTTATTTTAATAAGTACATCATTAAATATGCAAATAACATATTAATTCTTTTATTTCAATCAGAGCCTTATGATGTAACTTTTGCAGGATGTTTGACTTTGTCGCAACTTGGTTAAAAATTTGGCAGGGGTTATAATCGAGGTGATACATATTGCTGTTAGCTGCATGAAGTAAAAATTCCAAGTAACTTTCCAAAAAAAAAAAAAAAAAATTGGGCAGGGGTTCCCCTTAAAATTTAATTTTTGAATATTGCTGAAATAATTAAAGTATGTAGCAGAATACTTTTTTTCTAAACATTTGAGTGATATTTCGGAAACTGTGAGAAAAAAAATGAAGCTACTTTTTTTCTAAACATTTGAGTGATATTTCGGAAACTGTGAGAATAAAAATGAAGCAGAATACTTATTTTCAAAGATTCAGTGTTCTGGTTTGGTTTCCATGGCAATTGAAAGCTCCACTATTCATTACAACCCATTTCAGACTACAATTCAAAACAATTTGGGCAGGGTTTCCCCTTATAATAAAGGCAATACGTATTGCTGAAATCGAAACATTGCGAGTCCCCCTTTCGAAAAAAAAATATTGGCAGAGGTTCCTCTTATAATCTAATTTATATTGTACAGAAAAATATGTAGCAGAATACTTTTTTTTTAAATTAAGTGTTCTGATTTGGTTTCCAGGGCAACTGAAAAATCCACTATCCATTGCAATCCATTTCAGACTACTATTAAAAAAATTGCGGCAGGAGTTCCCCTTATAATCCAGGTATCGGTAATTAATACGTATTGCTGCAAGCAAAACATTTCAAGTCCCCCTTTCAATAAAAATATTTTGGCAAGGGTTCTTATAATCTAGTGGTACACGTTTCTGAAATTGTGAAGAAAAATATGTAGCAGAATAATTCAGTGTTCTGGTTTGGTTTCCATGGCAACTGAAAGTTCTACTGTCCGTTAAAACCCATTTCAGACCACCATTCAAAAAGAAAATTGAGAAGGGTGTCCCTTATAATCTAGGCAATTCATGTTGCTGAAATTGAGTCTCAGGAAATTTACTAAAAATCAGAATACCCAAAGGTATTTTTTTCATATAAAATTTTATTCAAACTGGATATTGCAGAAGACTTTTTGGAAATATTGAACATTTATTACCTTCCTTTTTTAATTTTGACTTTTCAATATATTTTTTACTTTTAAGTTAATGATATCCAAAAGGTGTGTTGGTGTACGGAAGTAATAGATGAATTGAACATGTTCTGGTAATATAAAGAGTACTTTTGTATGAACAATAGAACTTTTTAGCTATCTTTTTTGTTATCCAAATAATACCAAACATGTGCTTTTAGGCTTTATTTCTAATTGTAATTTTTTGTTACATTTTTAGAAGTTGTGACCTTGTCCTTTGTCGCATAAACCTCAAAATCGATAGGGTTCGTCCTCTGATCATAAGTCATATCTATGCCCAGTTCCATTTCGACTTCAAGATATCATGCGGAAACCAAAAGTTGACACCATTCATCAAATTATAAGCCGAGTTCGACTTCGACGCAATTCGGCTAAAAAATTGTCATAAATAAGCTATACTGCTTAGGAATACTCTAAATGTTAGCAAAGCAAATCTGATGACCATCATTGAAAAAGTAAATTGATAAATGTTTCATCAGTGCATACTAACTCAAATACTTGTAAGAACTAAGTAAAGTTTTGTTCTACTCTATAGACGTATAAAATAACTGTTTCTGGAAATTTACCAAAATTTTATACCAATTTTAAAAAAAAACCTTTGTGTTCGCAATTATTTAATTCTTGTACCAAAAACTTGTAAAAAGTCATGATTGTATGCAAAAATTAAGAAAGATCGTAAGTGTTAGACATTTTCTGGAAATATCCTGAAATTGGGACCGTTATTGAAATTACAAAAACGTATTGCACAATTGCAGACTACATGCACAATTCTGTAAGAAAAGTGAAAATGTGGGAGGAATTTATGTTATATAAAATGAAATTTGAGCCTTTTTGTATATTGTTTTTCATCTATCCCGAAAGCGTATTGTATGCATTGTCAATTCTAATTCAGCTAAATTAAATTCCTAAATCCCAACATGGAAGAGTTCAAGTCGCAAAAATATTCGTGATGGACGGACAGAGACAACAACAGTATACCCGAACTTTGATTCCCTAGTGCGGGAATAAAAAAACTAAATAATAAAGAAACAACACAGATTAAGCCAAGAAGTTAGAACAACGTCACAAATGACTAGCAGTGTAAAATACCACATAAATCTGGGACCATCAAGGGCTCCAGACAGGTAAACATGATCTTACTGCTCATACGTGGTAAAGTTTTAAGTCTAGAAATTCAAGTCCATATATGAGGGGAGGGACACGGTTTTGAAAACTTGGAAAAAGTGGTAAAAAAAATTGGGAAATGGGAAAAATGATGGGAAAGTTATCAAAATAGGAAAAAACAAAAAGTGGGTGTTGGGAAATTTAACTCTATTTAAAAATCAAAAGTTGTGTTTGATTCAAGATATTTTATTACAAGAAGCATTGAGCATCACCAGTGAAACTTGTTGGTTGTATAAACTATGATGTACCCTCGGGTTCTGATCATTTCGGTTGTACATTGCATGGCAATTCTTTGCAAAATTCTTTTTTTCTGTACAACTTATCCAGATAACTAAATACCGAAATTACTATAAAGTTATTTTCTGCATATGGTCATTTCGACAATTTATGTCTCTTCAGTGCAGTTCAAATCAAAACATTTGGAAGACCATATACTCAAACATGTTTAAAAACTGATAGAGAACAAATAACTAAATGTGATCTAAATGGAAAGCCAAGATCAGCTAGGGATATAGATATCAACTGTTATAAAATTGGTAGATAGGTAGATTGAACTGAATAATATACAATTTTGTTCACTGAAAGAACTATGAAGAAAAGCATAGAAGGAGCTTGACAAAAACAGCACTGATATCGGTGAACATGAGTCTTTCGTCCTATTATAAATCTTCCGTATCATCTGCTAGAAGGCAAAGAAGGCCAACTTCATACTTAAGAGACTCTTTTGCTTGATAATATTTTATTTACTTTCATTGAATTGATCAATAACAATACTCTAAATAGTTATACAAAATGCATGTTTCCCCATGTGTCTTATCTTCGGGGTATCATTTTGCTTGCTTGAATTGATATTGGCTTTAGCTTTCAGCTAAAATAGCAGTGACCCTTGATAAGTATGTACCACCCCCCTTTCTGCCATGTCCATCCGTCTGTCCGACACAGAGTTCATCAGCACATTCCCTCTGAAACTAAAAAGCAGGATTTAATGAGACTTAGTTTTTGGTATTTCACCACATGTAGTTGTGTACGGAAGCATGGAGGGGACATGTTATTTTTTTTCTATCTCGTGGTCACGACATACTAAGTCGTGGCCATGCGATAGCTATATCGTGGCCGCGAGATACTATCTCATTCCCACGACATCCTAAGTCATGGCCACGAGATAGCTATGTCGTGGCCACGAGTTACTATCTCGTTCCCACGACATACTAAGTCGTGGCCATGAGATAGCTATCTCGTTCCCATGACTTACTAAGTCGTGGCAACGAGATAGCTATGTCGTTCCCACGAGATACTATCTCGTTCCCACAACATACTAACTCGGGGCCACGAGATACTAAGCCGTGGCCACGAGACACTAAGTCGTGGCCACGAGATAGCTATGTCGTGGCCACGAGATACTTATAGCTATCTCGTGGCCACGACTTATTATGTCGTGGGAACGGATAGTATCTCGTGGCCACGACATGGTATGCCGTGGGAACGAGGTAGTATCTCGTGGCCACGACTTAGTATGTCGTGGCCACGACTAAGTATCTCGTGGCCACGACATAGCTATCTCGTGGCCACCAAAAAGCTATCTCGTGGCCACGACATACTATCTCGTGGCCACGACATACTATCTCGTGGCCACGACATACTATCTCGTGGCCACGACTTAGTATCTCGTGGCCACGACTAAGTATCTCATGGCCACGAGTTAGTATGTCGTGGGAACGAGATAGTATCTCGTGGGAACGACATAGCTATCTCGTGGCCACGACTTAGTAAGTCGTGGGAACGAGATAGCTATTTCGTGGCCACGAAAGAGTATGTCGTGGGAACGAGATAGTATCTCGTGGCCACGACATAGCTATCTTGTGGCCACGACTTAGTATGTCATGGGAACGAGATAGTATCTCGTGGCCACGACATAACTATCTCGTGGCCACGACTTAGTATGCAGTGTCGGATCCAGAGTTTCTGCTAAGGGGGGCCCGATCAATATTTTTTTTCAAAAGGGGGGCCCGGAACCCATTTTTTTAAAAAACCCTAGGAATTTTAAATATTTTCCGGACTAAGGGGAGCCCGGGCCCCTCCGCCCCCCCCCCTAAATCCGCCACTGGTATGTCGTGGCCACGAGATAGAAAAAAAAAATTCACATGTCCCCTCCATGCTTCCGTAGTTGTGTTTACTACTAGGAAATCTTATTAAATTCGCAACTACTCAACAGAATGGTTAAAGCTGGTATGTAAGAATTGTATATAATGTTATAGACCTTAGGAATTGGCAAAAGTCTTTTGTAACAGATTGTAATTAAGCGGAACGCCTCTTTAACTGCTCCACAGAAGGTAATGAAGCTTGATATACAGCGAGGCACCCTCATAATAATATAATTTCACTTTTCATGTATCAAAATAACCTAAAAATACTTTCGGACTCATCTAAATCTTGGGAACAAAGGAAACATCGTTTTGGTAAGCAAAAGCAAACTTTTATTGATATTGGAACTATTTGTTGTTTTGCCTAATTAGCTCATCAGACCTAAAGGGTAAGTGTGAGCTCTTGCCATCACTTTGCGTCTGTCGTCCGTCCGTCAGCTTTTCACATGTTGAACATCTTCTCTAATACTACTGGAACAAATTTAACAAAAGCTTTACAGGAATGATGTATGGAAGGTCATTACCAAATATGCTTATTATTATAAACATTGATTTTTTGATAGGGTCTTTGCATTTTAACTTAACACATTCTAAATTTCTAAAATCAGTATTGCATGGACACGGTTTATGTATTCCGGTATATACATGAAATCATTATGCTAAACTCCTCACATGAAGGGATCTTGATGGAAGCTGTATACTGAGGATACATAACTTAATTTGTCAGTTGGTAGTGGGTCTGGAGCTGGCATGTCAGTTAACTGCTAGTAGTCTCTTGTGATTTCATGTTTATGTCCGTATATTTAGTTCTTTAAGTTTCATTTGTCGAAATTGACTCAGTCCTGTTTCCAACTGAATTTTACTGTTGTTACAATTGTTTTTTTTATTTATCACATTGGCTATAGGGGGAAGGTTTGGGCCCAATAAAACTAGTTTAACCCCGCCGCAGCAGGTTTGCGCCTGTCCTAAGTCAGGAAATTTATTAAGCCTTCGTGTGTCTTGTCTGTTTTCTAGTTAGTTCACTTTATATCTATGGGAGTCTAGGATGATGTTTATTTCGCTGAACTTGATTACTCTTTACTTAGGGGCCAACTCCGACCTGCCGTTGGTTGTGAGGTTTCCTCACCGTTCATTGAAGATCTTATTGTGGCTTTGAGTTGTAATTACTCCCCTTTGGGTTGTTGTCTCTTTGACACAATCCCCGTTTCCCTTCTATTTCCTATTATTTATGTCTGACCAGACAAAAAACGCGACCGCCAGTTCAACATTGGACCCTATAAGAAAATCATATTTTGATCATCTCCTCTAAAACCACTGAAACAAAGTCAACCAAACTTTACAGGAATGGTGTAAGGAAGCTCCTTTATAAACATTCCTGGTTTCGTTCTGACCCATAAGAAACGTGACTTCAAGAGTGGAAGTCGGGGTAAAAACAAAATTAACGAACAGATTTGTCAAGAGCCGAAGTCCATGAGTCAAAAAGACAAAGCAGGTGGAAACCATCGAGAGAATTAGTGACCGCATGCTGCTGACTTGGTACAAGCATTTCAAACGAAATGGTGGGTTAAACCGGTTTTATAGCGCGCCAAACCTCCCCTTCCATTGCGGTAGTGTCTGGTAGCAACTCAACACCAATAGCTATTGAAAGGTCGTACTAAGTAAAAGAATTTGGACCGAAACTCCAAAATTTTCCATAAGGGCCTGATATCTATTAAAGAACTTTTTATTGATCGAATGAGACGGAATTTTTTTTGAAGCCTTGATTAATAAGGCGGTCATGGAGATAACTATGTCTAATGAGAAAGTCTGTATAATTTGTGCTCGCTCTCGTGTAACGAATCAACTGTGAAACATATACTCCGTAAGCAGGACAAGCTGGAATATAAGTGTCCATGTTAGGGAAATTGAATCGTCCCTTTTGTCCTAACTTTAAGGACTAAGATAATGCTGCCCATTTTCGTCAATTCGAGATGTAAGTCCAAAAAGATGTACATCTAGCGGTTTCTGTAGTTTCCTTTATCTCTAGTTCTGGTGGATATATTAATGGGATCCATTTAGCAACAGATGCGTTTTTGATGGAAAGAACATCATCAATATCTCAGTCTATAAGTGAGCATAGTATAACATTAGACCCAAGGGAAAAACATCATTTCACCAGCTGCTCTAAACTAATGAAGTTAATTTGAACAAGCTGTACTGGATACATCGCCAAACAAAAACCGAAGCAAAAATTGAGAAAAGGGAAAATCTATAAAAAAAAAAAAAAAAAATCCGAAGAACACGGCAATTCATATATTAAACTAAAATTAAGACAACCTTAAACAGACAAAAGAAATGAAGAAAAACACACAAAAACTCCCCAAAACTTAAGCACTTTCAGTGCGAAAATTTTGAGATATCATATTTGCTCCGAAAGGCTAAGCATGATCTGCTTCACGTGTGACACCCGTCACACTGCCAATGAAAAGTCTGACATTGTGTGCTGCTACAAATGCGAATAGTCATCTTTTAGTAGACCAAGAATTTATAACCGAGTTGACAGACACCGACTATAACAATACATCGGCAAACGAATACCGAAGCAAGAACGAGAAAAGGGGAAATTCTAAAATCATAAATCCAAAATCACGGCAATTCACAGCAACACGAATTGAGACAGTATGACAAAGACAGAACAAATATAACAAAAATGAACAAGAACGCCACAAAACTAAAGCACTAGCAGTGTGAACCCCTATAAAAACTGAGGTATCATCAGGTGCTCCGGAAGGGTAAGCTTGATCTGCTCCACGCATGGAGCAGATAATGCTTCCGGAGCACCTGATGATTTAGTTTTATGACGTTCTTGTTCTTTTTTGTTTATTTGTTTTGTCTTTGTCATACTGTCTCGTTTCGTGTTGTTGTGAATTGCCGTGATTTTGGATTTATGATTTTAGAATTTCCCCTTTTCTCATTCTTGCTTCGGTATTTGTTTGCCGATGTATTGTTATAGTCAGTGTCTGTCAACTCGGTTATAAATTCTTGGTCTACTAAAAGATGACTATTCGCATTTGTGAAGTAAGTGAGAACCGAACTGTCAGACTAAAATAATAATAATCCAAAGACAATGGCAACATCGGAAACACAGATTCAAAGACATCACACAAGTGCGGAACAGTAGAGAAAAATAGAGACACATATACAGATAAACAACATGGACCCAGTTTAAAACCATTGATGAGATCAGCTGCACTCTTGAGCTGTTGAAGGGATAGATATGTTGTCATCTTATATCCTATAGCAGTCCACAAGATCGTGGTGTCGACATTCGACATTGATGACTTCAAGTTAAGGGTAGCATACCCTTGTTCAAGTAGCCTATTTGTGAGCAACCGGGCTCTATCAAGAAAGTCACTGTATCGACCACATGCTCTTGAGCTTGAATGAGTTTGGAGATGTAAACTTCATATGCAGGTTCTGTTGGAATGTTGCTACAAAGAAATGAAGTTGACTAATTTTAAAAGTGAAGTCCTCGCGTGTATCATATACAGCCTAGTCTGTAGCCTACCTCTGTTGTCAATTTCAAAATGAAGGTCAAGGAATGAGGCCGGTGTGGCAGTGTCTGTAGTATCCTGAATTTCGAGCGCTTTTGGGTGCATAAGATGAAGAAAATAACCAAAGCGAGGGTTGTTTATTGACAAATAGATAAAGGAAGCTGAAATTAAAGGATTTAGTTAGTTTTTTATCCGTATTTTTAAGAACCCTTCGATGAATTCAGCTTCATTAGAGTGGAGAAACAGATCGGCTGAAAGAGGTGCACAGTTTGACCATTGAAATTCAAATATTCTGTTCAAAACCAGTCTTAAAAACTGGACAAAGATATTCTCGATCAGAGACTCTTTCATTTTAATAATGTCCTCCTCTGTATATTTTTTTCTCAGATTCGGATTCATATTTCACAAACAGTATGCTTGTTCTCTACCTATACCAATGTACTTATATCTCCGTTTACCGTTCTAACTGGAGAAATATCTATAAATTGTGAAATAGAAACATTGTAACGATCTCTCCAATCATAGTGACGACCGTGAAATAACTGTTGTGACAATGGCAACAGTGGAAATAAACCTAAACTTTTTAACCAATCAGAAAATGTTTTTCATTCAAAACTAAATTATTTTCAGTTTCTGTTAAATACATTCAGCGAAAAATTGCATATAGTATTAACCAAACAAGAGACTTTCAAGAGTCTGGATCGCTCACCTTGTTCCTATGCTGAACAATATCCTATGTTAAAACTATGTTCCTCGCTGGCAGCTATCTTGGATGAGAAACGCACATTAAATTCACACTTTGAAGAGAGTCACCCTAGGAATATTTTTTTTTAATTTAACAGAAATTATTCAACCAGTTTTAGAAAATAAGATCTTTAAATGCATTTCCCATAGGGTCCTATGTTAAACTATGTTCCGTACTGGCGGTCTTCTTGAATGAGATAAAAACATAAAAATCACAAAGTTTGAAGGGGACCAAAGAAGGACTATTATGACCAAGTTTGATTCCAATTCGCTTGGTATTTTCAGAGGAGAAGATCTCTGAATGCATTTCCCATAGGGTCTCTATCTTAAACTATGTTCCCCACTGGCTGAAGAGGACTACCCAAGGAGTATTGTGACCAAGTTTGGTTCCCATTGGCTTACTAGTTTCAGAGAAGATCTTTGAATGCATTTCCCAAAGGTTGCTATGTTCAGCACTGGCAGCCATCTTGGATAAGGTACGAACATAAAAATTACAAACCTTGAAGAGGACCAAACAAGGAATCTTGTGACCAAGTTTTGTTCCAATTGACTAAGGGGTTTCAGAACATAAGATCTTTGAATGTATTTTCCATAGGGCCCTATGTTACAAATATGTTCCCTGCTGGCTGCCATCTTGGATAAGGTACAAACACAAAAATTACAAACCCAAGAAGACCACCCAAGGACCATTGTGACCAAGTTTGGTTCCAATTTGCTATTTAGTTTCAGAGGAGAAGATCTTTGAATTCATTTCCCATAGGGTCCCTATGTTAAACTATGTTTACCGCTAGCGACCACCTTGGATGGGAAGCGGACAAGCCAGAGACAATTTTTTAATTGAACCAGATGAGCTATAGCTAAAAGGGGTAAAAATGTGAAATATCGACAAAAATGGCAATTTCTCCAATATAGCAGAATAATTGTTTACTTGTTTACTGTAGCGAAGTAGATCTTGCCATATTATCCTCTTTAACCTTTCATGTATCTGTAAATGTTTTTGAATTTACTATTCCCCTTATGTTTCATTTTTAGCAACAATGCCCTTGTTGGTTAACGGATGGTTTAATTACATCTGGTTCACTGGTTTTAGAAAAGAAGATTTGTCCTTTGAAGCAGTGGAGTGAAAAAACAACCTAGGTTCTGGCTTACCTATTAACAAGATAATGAAAATCTTCATTGGAAACAAACTCGGTCGTTATTATTTTGTGAATTTATTGCGACCTTGCACATGACATATACGTTTCATATTTTATTTCTTAAAAATTGTCATCTGTCGCTATAATAAGGGACGACCATTTGATTTTCAGGGGGAGGCTTTGGCGATTTTGCCTGGAAAATTTATTTGATTATATGAAAATTTCAAACAAATTGATTACTAGTATTTTCACCAAATGTCATATAAAATTATTTATTTGCATTTCCAATACAAAATTAATTCCTCAAATCAAAATTAAATTAGATTTATTTTCTTGACAAGAAAGATTATAATATTTATTTTCACTGACAACAAGATTAAATTATTTATTCACAAAATCGCCCAAGCCCCTGTGTAGTGCATTCAGTCAAGTGTTTAAAAAGCGTATGTATGTAAATGGAACAATTTCAGATTCAAAGGTATATATATCTTGCATATTTTATAATTAATTATTTTTTGTGACGACAATATGTGCCGATATATACGGCACATATTGTCGCCCCAAATGACGTTTAAATGGCATTAACAAAACCGGCACATATTGTCGCCGGCGACAATATGTGCCGTTAATGTCCAGCACATATTGTCGCCGGCGACAATATGTGCCGATAAGGTCTGCACATATTGTCGCCGGCGACAATATGTGCATGGGCGACATTATGTGCCGTAACACCTTTTACACATTATTTTGTTCAAAATTCCATGAAAATGAGAAAATGTGATAAAAAAAATTACTGATAAATCTTCATTTTAGTCATTAAATATATACCAGTCAGTGCGAAACTTTCCTTTTACACATTATTTTGTTCAAAATTCCATGAAAATGAAAAAAAATGGGATAAAAAAATACTTATGAATCTTCACTTTAGTCATTACATGTATACCGGTCAGTGCAAAACTTTCCTTTTACACATTATTTTGTTCAAAATTGCATGAAAATGAGAAAAAATGTGATAAAAATTACTTATGAATTTTCATTTTAGTGAATACATAGACACCGGTCAGTGCGAAACTTTCCTTTTACATATTATTTTGCTAAAAATTCCATGAAATGTAGAAATTTGATAAAAAAAATAAAGATAAATCTTCATTTTAGTCATTAAATATATACCAGTCAGTGCAAAACTTTCCTTTTACACATAATATTGTTCAAAATTCCATGCAATTGAAAAATTTGATAAAAAAAATACTGATAAATCTTCATTTTAGTCTTAAAATATATACCGGTCAGTGTTAAACTTTCATTTAACACATTATTTTGTTCAAAATTTCATGAAAATGAAAAAATGGGATAAAAATTACTTATGAATCTTCATTTTAGTCATTACATATACACTGGTCAGTGCGAAACTTTCCTTTTACCATTTTTTACACATTATTTTGTTTAAAATTCCATGAAAATGAAAAATGGGATAAACAAATTACTGATAAATCTTTATTTTAGTCATTAAAAATATACCGTTCAGTGCAAAACTTTCCTTTAACACATTATTTTGTTCAAAATTCCATGAAAATGAAAAAAATGGGATCAAAAATTACTTATGAATCTTCATTTTAGTCAATACATAGACACCGGTCAGTGTGAAAGTTTCCTTTTACACATTATTTTGCTAAAAAATTCCATGAAAATGAAAAAATGTGATAAAAAAGTACTTATGAATCTTCATTTTAGTCAATACATAGACACCGGTCAGTGCGAATTTTTCCTTTTACACATTATTTTGCTAAAAATTCCATGAAAATGAAAAAATTTGATAAAAAAATTACTGATAAATCTTCATTTTAGTCATTAAGTATATACCGGTCAGTGCGAAACTTTCCTTTTACACATCATTTTGTTCAAAATTCCATGAAAATGAAAAAAATGGGATGAAAAAGTACTTATGAATCTTCATTTTAGTGAATACATAGACACCGGTCAGTGCAAAACTTTCCTTTTGCACATTATTTTGCTAATAATTCCATGAAAATGAAAAAATGTGATAAAAAATTACTGATAAATCTTCATTTTAGTCATTAAATATATACCGGTCAGTGCGAAACTTTCCTTTTACACATTATTTTGTTCAAAATTCCATGAAAATGAAAAAAATGGGATAAAAAATTACTTACGAATCTTCATTTTAGTCAATACATAGACACCGGTCAGTGCGAAACTTTCCTTTTACACATTATTTTGCTAAAAAAATCCATGAAAATGAAAAAATGTGATAAAAAAGTACTGATGAATCTTCATTTTAGTCAATACATAGACACCGGTCAGTGCGAAACCTTCGTTTTACACATTATTTTGCAAAAAATTCCATGAAAATGAAAAAAATGTGATAAATGAATAACTGATAAATCTTCATTTTAGTCATAAAAAATATACCGGTCAGTGCGAAACTTTCCTTTTACACATATTTTGTTCAAAATTCCATGAAAATGAAAAAATGGGATAAAAAAAATTACTGGTGAATCTTCATTTTAGTCTTAATATATACACTGGTCAGTTTCCTTTTACACATTATTTTGTTCAAAATTCCATGAAAATGAAAAATGTGATAAAAGAATTACTGATAAATCTTCATTTTAGTCATTAAATATATACCGGTCAATGCGAAATTTTCCTTTTACACTTTAATTTGTTCAAAATTCAATGACAATGAAAAAATGGGATAAAAAAATTACTTATGAATCTTCATTTTAGTCATTATATATATACCGTTCAGTGCAAAACTTTCCTTTTACACATTATTGTGTTAAAAATTACATAAAAATGAAAAAAAAATGTGATAAAAATTACTTATAAATCTGCCAAATATTCATTTCATTTCTCGTTTAAAGTGTCATTAAATTTACGGGTAAGAATTCACAGATTGTTTTTTATTGAAATAGAATTTCAAAGTATAATTTAGAAAAATTGATTAATTTTTATTCTATGTGCCATATTTTTATCCTTTTCTCTCGGCATTCGCACGCCGATGTATTATCACTACAAAGACGTGACAAAAACACTAGCATTCCTATATTTTAATTAACCTGAATTGAAATTAAAAATGACGGGTGACGGATGACTAATGCAATCTGATTGGCTGAATGCTGAACAGTGACGGATGACGGATGACGAGTACAAACAACCTGTGGCTTAGGAACGGTGACTCCTGACGGATGAATGCTGACTGATGAATGATCTGACGGATGCCTTTTGAATCATGACTGATCGGTGACGGATCGATGACTCGTGACGGATCGCAAAAATGGGAATGTTGACTGGTCCAGGGACTGTATATTTTAGGTCAAATTACAGCAAGTTGAAGTTAATTGCGAGCATCGATATAATATCGAATGAAGAAAATCTACCTTGTGTTATATATTTTAGGTTAAATTACAGCAAGTTGAAGTATTGCGGGCATCGATATATTATGGACTGAAGAAAATCTGCTTTTTCTTATATACATAAGGTTAAATGGCAGCAAGTAGAAGTATTGCGAGCATCCATATAATATTGAATGAAGAAAATATGCCTTTTCTTATATATTTTAGGTTAAATTAAAGCAAGTTGAAGTATTGCGAGCATTGATATAATATCGAATGAAGAAAATCTGCCTTTTCTTATATATTTAAGGTTAAATTACAGCAAGTTGAAGTATTGTGGGCATCGATATATTATCGAATGAAGAATATCTACTTTTTCTTATATATTTTAAGTTAAATTACATTCAGTTGAAGTATTGCGAGGATCGATATAATATCAAATGAATAGAATCTGCTTTTTCTTATATATTTTAGGTTAAATTACAGCAAGTTGAAGTTTTCCGGGCATTCATATAATATCGAATGAAGACAATATACCTTTTGTTATATAATTTAGGTTAAATTACATTAAGTTGAAGTATTGCGGGTATCAATATAATATCGAATGAAGAAAATCTGCCTTTTGTTATATATTTTAGGTCAAATTACAGAAAGTTGGAGTAATTGCGGGCATTGATATAATATCGAATGAAGAAAATCTGCTTTTTCTGATATATTTTAGGTTAAATTACAGGAAGTTGAAGTATTGCGGGCATTGATATGATAAAGAATGATGAAAAATCTGCCTTTTCTAATATATTTTAGTTTAAATTGCAGCAGTTTGAAGTATTGCGGGCATCGATATAATATCAAATGAATAAGATCTGCTTTTTCTTATATATTTTAAGTTAAATTGCAGCAAGTTGAAGTATTGCAGGCATCTATATGATATCGAATAAAGAAAATCTGCTGTTTCTTATATATTTTAGGTTAAATTACAACAAGTCGCAGTATTTCGGGAATCGGTACATTATGGAATAAAGAAGGTCTGCCTTTTCTTATATATTTTAGTTAAATTACACCAAGTTTCAGTATTATGGGCGCATCATCATTATAACGTGGATATGAGATATACACCTCTTCTGATATTTGATGTTTGTGGCTGTTTGCAGCATATTTTATTTACTACAGGACTGATTTTTATTCAGTTTTATTTATTTATTTATCTTATTGTTTATTTTACAAAATGACTGAAATTTGCAGTATTGCAATTTTCGAATACATAAAAGTGATTCATTTCTGATAGTTCAGATATGGTTACGGCAAAATTGAAGAAAATTGCACTCAACGTGTGAAAAATATGTGCGTTCGTCGTGTGAATTGTGTACGTGTGGTGGGGAATGTGGGACGTATCCATCGCTGTATTAAATTTTGAGTATTTACAGTTCTTTTATTGTTTTAGAGCTATACGACTAATCAGAGCAGTCAGGATTCTGTGACAGGCTAGAGCGGTCAGGGCTCTACGACTGGTCAGAACAGCCAGAGCTCTATGACAGGTCGGAGCAGTCAGGATTCTATGACAGGTTAGAGCGGTCAGGGCTCTATGACTGCATGGTCAGAGCATTCAGGGCTCTATGACTGGTCAGAGCAGTCAGGATTCTATGACTGTTCCAAGTGAACTTCAAGTTAACTTAGGACTGTTCTCATGATTGCTCCCCAAGTTGACTTGGACGAGAGGTTATGTCTGCACCCTGCTGTAGCTCCAGTATTTCTATTCGTGCAGTCAATGAAATGTTTGGCAGTGTCTTCTCATCGACTGACATACAAGCCCGTAATTAAAGATTGACAAGAGATAACATAGATTGGCAAACAATTCTTTACACAGCATAATTTTGTTGAATGAAATAAAAGAGACACCAGTAAACATCTTCAATGACTGAAATTTATAACTACATGCCATATTAATCTGCCAGGGAACTACGGAGAAAAAAAAACAATTAAGACAAAAGACAAACGTAAACAACTATAGGAACGAGGACGGGGTGCACATCGCTAGTCCGACACTCATCGGTTCGAGACTTATTTGTCCGACACTCATTAGTCCGGCACTAATTAGTTCGACACTCATTAGTCCGACACTAATTAATCCGACACCGCGGCGGATCTAGCCTTGCCAAAAGATATGATGTTTAGTTCCAGCTATTTTCGTCTTGAATTCCGGCGAGTTTGCATCCGCTTTGTCTTTTTTCTGTTTAATTTTTTGCTCCTGGCAATGCTGCACTCAACGTGTGAAAAATGTGTGCGTTCGTCGTGTGAATCGTGTACGTGTGGTGGGGAATGTGGGACGTATCCATCGCTGTATTAAATTTTTGTCATTTTTAGGCACTCTTTCTGTATAATTAACCAGAAAAAAAATGCCCCACCCTTAACCCATCTCCTGTATGCATCAATGGACAATAATGACTTTGACACAACAAAAAACTAGTACCACAATCGAAACCCATAAACATTTAAATATAATGGTTTTATAAGCTAGATATTTGAAAGAAGTATGGTCATTTGTACGTTAAATTTGTGCCTATGATGGGCAATTTTCAAAGCATTCTAAAATGCTATCGAAAATCTTCCTCGCAATTGATGTTAAAAATGGATAACAGGAAACACCTACAATGGCTAAAAATTATAATTACATGCAACAATTTGCAAGGGAACTACACAAGAAAAACACGTTTAAGACATAAGACAAACGTAGACAACGATAGGAACTCGGGACAGCCGGGCTTGGTACCGGCACTAGCAAAAGCCAGTGGTAGGATTAAACCGGTTTATAGGTACCCAAACCTCCCCTTTATCTGTCCCGTTTCCCTATAGTATAAAACATACGAATAAAACCAAATACAGGTAGACTACTAACTCCATGACCACAATATTGAAACGAGAGAAAATGACAACACATAATTTTAAAAGATGGGTCAAGGGGTGCTCGCCGCTAAATTGCCGGCTAGCTAAAGGAGCCGCATCATTCATTTTTTGGAAAACTACCTAGCAACCCTACTTTAAGATTTTTGTTTGAATTAGAACAATCATTTTCAGTAATTGAATTTCCAAAATATTTGACTTAAATTTTTGGAAACTTCCCGAAAGTCTAAAAGACCAATTAATTTTTGGAACTTTATCCAACAGCCATATATTCTTGTATTTCTTTTTAGTTAAAATAGTGACTTTACATTTAGATCCAAAATGGAGAGAAAAATTACGCCTAGGGTCAAACAACTGTTTTCCGTTTCAAAGAAAGAAGTGTGGGGATGGTCATCACTTCTGATGGCACTACTTCTGGTTTTAGTTTGTTTCTAGCAACGGGCTCTAACAAAAAACCGACAAATTAAAATTAAGTAACTAATTTTATCACTTTGAGGTATGCATATAACATTGTTGTGAAATCGTATATGAAAGATAACCTATTCCAGCCGATTAAACGGTTATGGAGAAGATTTAAAGCATCAGCAAAGTTGGTATGCAGACGGAAATAAATTCAAGAGAAATTTCAACTCCTTTTTGGGGTCCTTTATTAATCTCTCTTTGACTACCGGAATGCATGGAACTCAAAATGATTGGTCCAATTTATATATACAGAAATTGTTTTGTACCAGTTGCATATTGAAAGGAGAAAAAAAATGTCAGTGACTTCTGCAGTGCAATCACACGAATGAATGTCATACATAATAATACAGGATTGTTTAATTACACTTTATTTGTAATATTAAGAAATATTTAACTAACATTTCATTAATACGAATTCGTCCGAATTATATGTGGCTGAAATATAATTATATTTTGTGGCATAATTCTAGAACCTACGGATAGTCAGAATATAAAAAGAGCAAGCGTCTTTTCAGATCTTTGAACCAACATCAGAATACTGATCGTATTAGCAACTGCTGCAAACTGCCCCAGTATTTTATTAGGACAAGGGAAGAAAATTATGCTGCTGAATTATACTAACAAGTGTCGGACTTATGAGTGTCGGACTAGTAAGTGTCGGACAAATGAGTGTCGGACTAATGAGTGTCGGATTAATGAGTGTCGGGGTAATGAGATAACCCAAGGAAGGACAGCAGGACTTAGTATCGTAACTAGTAAAAGCTAGATGTAGGGTTAAATGTAGTTGCATCAGCTTTAAATATAACGCGTGCCGCATCAATTTGTATACAAGTTATAATATCAGATAGTGTTCTTAGACTATTGAATATTTTTAGCAATGTAAACCGTATAAATTTATCGAAACAATGTGTATAAAAATAAATAACTTTATTGTACTGTGAGATCAGACTTGATCCATGTTCGAACAGTGCTTAACATCATAAATATAGTTATGCATTTCAGTGAGACAAAGTAAAAAACATGGACAATATGTAAGGGAAGAAACCTTCCATGAGTGTAATAAAATGCGTTTTGAAGAAACAGCTTCAGACTCAAAATCATACTTGAATTTAACGAAGACAATTATAGATAAACCATTTAGATATCTCTTATTCCCTCCTTAGATATTTGGCTTATAGCCTTACGTTTCAAGATCAAGGGAATCCTGAAATACTTTGTCGTTATTAGCTCAATGGGAGGTAAAAACAAAAATACTAAACTGAATTGAGAAGATGCAAAATTCAAATCAGGCGGAAATGCATCGGAAATTTGTAGGCCGCAATTGCCTAGACTCGGTACAGACATTTCAAAACAAATGGTGGGTTATACCGGTTTAAGGGCGCACCGGTAGCAAGACAACAGTAATTGTGACTCAATTTAAAGTACTGATACGACTCTACCAGTCTTTTGAAAAGTTCCTTTAACAAGCATTATATTTGTTACCATGGATATCCAAGAATTTTTAAAATACAATATAAAATTCTTCAATTTGAAAGCAGTTCCAGACCAGATCAGCCGCCGCATGTTAAAAAGAACTGCAAAAGCCATCGATGCGCTATTGTTTTCTAATTTCTAACTTCTAAATGTGTTTTGCTAAGTTTCTAGGTGTATTGAAAATATTGGTAATAACACTGCTTAAACATATCAAATCAAATGCATCTGACTATGATTTCAATTTTATATGAAACAAACCCGTCTTTACCCTTTACCAGAAGTGACACTACCATGCCCCATAACATGTGCGCATAGAATTATCTCACTGTGTGTGCTGATCTTTAAAATATCGATGTGTTTCAATATTAGAAAAGTGCTTGATTGTTAGGAATGTAAATTATAAAAAAGATGATTTTGATATAGCTAGAGATTTGTAAACTTAGATAATACAATGTATAAATAGTGGATTTTTTTTCTTTTAATCGTGGAGGGAGTATTTTATAATTTTGTGAATTAAAAACTGGACTCTAGTTTCCAAAAGAATTTGTCTTCGGTTCCTTGCAAATTTCAATCTGTATATTTGTGTTTCTCTAACGCAGTGTTCCTGAATTATATACTGAAAAACAGTCCATTTCGATTTAAAATTGAAATTTTCACATAGAAATTGAAATAAATTATTTTCACTCACCAAATGTTTTATTATCATTTCAACATCGGTTTTCGTTGCTTTGAATATTCGCCACAATAACTTCAGCCAGTTTTAAAGTGACAATACAACAGGACGACCATAATTAATTTCTCGATTCGTCTCTTTCATGAAATGCAACGATTTTGTCATTTATCGAAACAGAAATAAAACTAAATATGCGATCGCAAGCAATATCCTAGGTCATCCCAAACCACCAATTGGATGATTCCATCTTACTTGCAGCAATCCGAAATTGTTGAAATTTTGATGTATTTTGGAGACCATCTAAGAAAATTTTAAACGGACAACATATAATTTTAGATAGTGGTCAAACTTTTTGCAAAGTTTGAAATATTTCTATTCAGCCACTTCAAAAATAATCACTCGGACTTTTTTTTTACAGAAGAAAAAGAAAACTAGAAGAATAATCTGAAGAAACGCAGAATAACATGTATGGGATGACATAAAAGTTAATATGTTACTTGTTATTTAAATGTTTAGCTCACCTGGCTATGTCCGTCGTCCGTCCGTCCGCCGTAAACTTTTCATTCAAAGATCTTCTCCTCTGAAACCATTCGGCGAATTGGAACTGAACATGGTCACAATAATCCTTTAGTGATCCCCTTTAAAAATTGTATCCGGCAGGCCCGTAACTCATCCAAGATGGCCATCAGCGGGGAACATAGATTTAACATTGAACATTATGGGAAAAGACATTCAAAGATCTTCTTATCAGAAACTACTAGTCCAGTTAGAACCCAACTTACTCACAGTGGTCATTAGATGGTTACTTCCAAAAAGGTATCCGACGGATCCGTACCTCATCCAAGATGGCCGCTAGCGGCGAACATAGTTTTAACATTGGACACTTTGGAAAACACATTCAAAGATCTTCTCAGAAAACACTAGTCCAATTAGAACCAAACATATTCACAATGGTCCTTATATGGTACATTCCAAAAAGGTATCCGACAGATCCGCACCTCATCCAAGATGGCCGCCAGCCGGAAACATAGTTTTAACATTGGACCCTATGGAAAAACGCATTCAAAGATCTTCTCAGGAACTACCAGCCCAATTATAATCAAACTTAGTCACAATGGTCCTTAGATGGTCCCATTCAAAAAAAGGTATCCGACAGGTCCGTACCTTATCCAAGATGGCCGCCAGCGGGGAACATAGTATTAACAGTGGACCCTATGGAAAACACATTCATAGTCCCCGGACCGAAGATTTTATAAAATGTTTCGCTGCACTCAAAGGTATAACAGAAATATTTTTAGGTATTCGCAGTTAAAAATGCTTATATTTTAACATTCCATCAGGTGATTTGACGATTTCCCGTGCAAGAAGATTCTATTGGCTGGTGAAGTGATGACGTCATTTTTTCACATTATTTTCAAAGTCTTAAATAATTTATCATTAAAGACATCATGAAATGTTTTAAACATTTGAAATGTAATAAGTTAATTACATTTAATAATTTGATAAGCCTAAATTTGAGTTTCGACATAAACAATCGATATAAATCGACTTTTTTGTCACCGAAAGTGTTTTTTAAGACCTTTAGGCATTGAAATATTTTGTAATGGAGTATATCTATATAAATACTCTATCATGATGATTTTTAATTTGATCCGTCATATTTCCGTTGAAACTGATGTATATTATACCAAAAAGTACATATATTCCATTTACAGCAACATATACAAAAATTAAGTATCATCATAGCATCGAATGGTCCACTCCAGGTTCATTGAGAATTGATCATTTATCTATGAAGTGATTAACTCATCTTTACTTAATCGTTTTCCTGTCATTTCAACTTCTATTATCATATTTAGAGGCCTTTCTATCGAAATAGAACAGTTTTTCGTCCTTGCGTCTTTTGTCAGTGTGTGATTAAGGAGAATAGGTTTGTCTGTTTTTCGTCACATTTAATTCGTTAAACATCTTAAATCTGATCTTATCAAACTTTTAACAGTTTTATATCGGTCTAAGTTCTTAAAGTTATGGCTGTGAATATATATTTCAATTTTTGTTAACCAAAAAGGGTAGTTTTTTGGGTTTTTTTTTTTGGTTTTTTGGGGTTTTTTTTCTGGAAATACCAGGGCAAATTGATTGAAGCTTCTCTGTGAAATTCGGAATGGAGTCTACGGTCAGCTACAATTTTGTAGTCTCCGAAATATTGCTTAGTAAGCAATATACATAAAATAAGCAACCATGTCCGAATAGACGGGATGTGCCAGCGCGGGATGGCCAAGGATGGGTTGGACCGAAGATGGGGTTGGCCAGAGGTCTTCCAGAAGGTGTACAGATCGTATGGGAGTTGAACGATCGGGCATGGTGTAGGATTTAATTTTTTGAACTTTGTCGTATCTCATACAATAAAATGCTGATCAAAATATATTTTGCTTTTGCATTAATTTATTGATTGATAATATCTTTGATTTGTTATTTCTCAATGACAATGTAGTGTGCAATTTGAGCAGAAGTAGCTCATTTTGCTAGGTTCTGTTTGTCCTTGTTTTTCCCCTTTCTTTGTAGCAACATCCCAGCAGCACCGGCATACAGAGTTTACATCTCCCAGCTCATTCCCTGTTCGATACAGTGACTTCCTTGATAGAGCCCGGTTGCTCACAAATAGGCTACTTAACCAAGGGTATGTTGCCCAAAATTTGAAGTAATCCCTTCAGAAGTTTTACGGTCGACATCACCATCTTGTGGACCGCTATGGGATATCTTTTTCCAAAATAACAACAGGTCTTTCCCTCTAAAGCTTAATTGTTGTTTCCTCTACCGGATTGACTTGTTCAACACGGCGGGTGTCTTACAAGAAGCAGGAGATGCTTACTCTACCGGTGCACCTGATCTCACCCATGGTTTTTTATTGGATCCGTGTTGTTAATCTTTGTGTGTGTATCTTAATTTTTCTTTTCTGTTCCATACTCATTTTTTGTCTCTGTTTCTTTGTTGTTCAGATATTACCATTGTCCTTGGATTGTTCGTTTTGGATTGACGTTTCGTTTCTCACTTACTTTTTATTGAGTCGAAAAAAATTATTTTCTTACTTTTTTTTATTGGTTGGTTGTAATTGTCAATTTTGTCCTGTTTTGTTTTGATCAGGTTTTATATACCTGTGATGATTTTGTACATACCCAAAACAAAACTGTTCGAAAAAATGGATTCCTAAGACAGATGAGAGGTTAAATGTCAACTTGCAACCTTCGACAAAGAAGCGACGTGTTGTATCAAAATGTGGATTCTGTTGCATCAAGGGATCTGCCAGTCGAGGAAGTACAATCGTTGGTATAAAGTAGGGTATTTCTACTGTACTACAATTATCTAATAACAGAAGATGATTAATTCCACTGAAAACCGATAAGAATCATTGAAAAACAAAATTTACCTGATGCAGAACTTCAATGGTGAATGAAAGGATATGGAGTAAATGCACATGAGACAAAGTTTCTACAAATACATGGAAAAAAAACAAGCAAAGGAACAACGCTTTTTTATTGTTGTTCTTCATCTTGAAGTCACCATGAGGCCTTCAACAATGAGCTTTGCTCATACCTCATAGTAAGTTCAAGACGGCCCCTAGCACCGGTTTGAGCGGAACTCTTTGCTAATTGTCGAGCAACGCTACATCCATGTCTTCAATGGTCATGGGTGCGGGATTGTCAACAAACATTAATAAAACTGGCAAAGTGCTCTTACAATCACTGTCATCCTTTGCCCGACAAAAGCACTAGTGTCTTCAATGTCAGAGTTATATGCTATAATTTTTTGCCAAGCAATTGAAAAAGGTCAAATCAAAATGCACGAGCAATATATCGTCAATGGTCTCGCTTGGACAGAAGCCAAATATACCTGATGGTCCTACTAGTTCATCTTCTGCTACAAACTTTGACTGGGATAGGAAAAAGAAGGGAAACGGGGAATGTGTCAAAGGGACAACGACCCAAAGGGGAGCAATAACAATGCAAAGCCACCATTAGATCTTCAATGAACGGTGAGGAAACCCCACACCCAACGGCAGGTCGGAGTTGGCCCCTAAATAAAGAGTAATCAAGTTCAGCGAAATAAACATCATCTTAGACTTCCATAGACATAAAGTGAACTAACTAGAAAACAGACAAGACAAACAATGGCTTAATAAATTTCCTGACTTAGGACAGGCGCAAACCTGCTGCGGCTTGGTTAAACTAGTTTTATTGCGCCCAGACCTTCCATCTATAGCCAATGTGATAAATAAAGAAACAATCGTAACAACAGCAAAATTCAGTTGGCAACAGACTGAGTCAATTGTGCGAAATGAAACTAAGAGAACTAAATATACGTACATAAACATGAAATCACAAGAGACTACTGGCAGTTAACTGACATGCCAGCTCCAGACCCATTACCAACTGACAAATGAAGTTATGTACCCTCAGTATATACAGCTTCCATCAAGATCCCTTCCTGTGAGGAGTTTAGCATAATGATGTCATGTATATACCGGAATACCCAACCCGTGTCCATGCAATACTGATTTTAGAAATTTAGAATGTGTTCAGTTAAAATGCAAAGACCCTATCAAAAAATCAATGTTAATACCAAAGAAGACCATACGTAATGACTTGACGACAATATCGTAATTATAACCCTTATGAATTAGACGATATAAAGGTTTTATAAGTTTGTTATGCGAATTTAAGTATTTTTAACTCATTACCGTAAAATAAGGGATATGAAATGCCAGCCTTGATTAGATGTTTACAGGTTGCATTGTATTTATGAGCTAAGTCTCTATATCGATGATAAAATTTAGTGAAGGTTTTAACTAGTTTATGATAACGAAAACCTTGATGTAATAGTTTTTCAGCTATGAAAAGATTCCGTTCATTAAAATCGCAAACTTTATTACATACTCGAGCAAATCGAATAAGTTGAGATATGTAAATACCATATGATGGTGCTAATGGAACATCGCCATCCTGAAAATGGATAATTAACTATGGGAAAGTCTATGTGTTTATATAGTACCATCACCGACAATGTGGCTATAAACAGAGACCCAATAAGTAACGTTTAAACCGTGTTTTATAAAAAGTATGTGCTAGTGCTGAAAGTTGCGGCGATTGGGTCCTTGTCACATGGATCTGATTTGGTTGTTGTTGGTACTCAGTACCACAGCAAATGTCACCAAGTATATGTATCCGAGAGAAGCATCAAATCGAAATCGTGTGACAAATATCGCCAGAGTTGATCCACACCAAGAAGCATTTTAAAACTTAGATTCTAAAATTGATGAACCATTATTCCTCGAAGGCGCGGTGTTTGAACTTCAAAAGCTTCTTGATAAATATAAACAATATTTTATTATTAGGATGGTGTCGATAGTCCAGGTTATCCATCTCATCGACTAAAAGAAAAGCTAAAAAGTAATTACATTAATAGAGTCATATTCAAAGCACAGACTAGTAGTAGCCACAGCGTCGTACTCATGACAAATACAGCAATTGAAGCATTTATTTCCACTGTGGTATTCCAAGCACAGGGTTGCCAACCAAATAAATGTGAGCTTTATCGGACAACGTTAAAATCCGTGTTCTTTTTGAGGCCACGGCTATTCTAATTTCTGATATCAAAGGTACTATTTACATAGAATTATGGTCTAGCAGAGATAGTGAAGAAGCGGATGCATGGATGATATTTCATGCCTTAGCTGCTGCATCATCTGGATTTCAACGCATCATTGTTCATTCTCCTTGTTCATTTAAGTTTTGATATTGGTATTGGAATTTGGTTGTATTTGTCTGAAGGTGGGCGAAGTTACCAGCCCATAACATTGGGGGTACGCTTGAACTTTACTTGTGTGAAGCTCTGCCTACCTTCAATGCATTTACTGGTTGCGATTCAAACAAGCAAACGTCAGGCCTTGGGAACTGTTCAAATTAAATCTATCGACATTTTTTCTCCCTCCGAGCTGTCTATACTTCCCTTAGATGAGATCACAGATAATTTGGAACAGTATGTCCTGCGTATTTACAACGGATCTCCAACGAGTGCAAGTTGAAACCAAATGCTGTATAAACTATTTGCAAAAAGGGGTCAAAGAATGTGCTTCTAACCCAACTCAGAACGCTCTTTTGCAGTACTTCAAACGAGAAGAATACCAAACTTTAATTTGGCTTTCTTCGTTGCAGCCAAATCCTGCGCTACCAAATCCAGATGCTTGAGGGTGGAGAAAAAATGTACCGGTATTAAAAGCCACCTGGAGAGAAAATCAAAAGAGATCAGTAATGCCCTTAGGCCATAAGATTGAGGATTGAGGAGGAAGTGATGATGGGTTACCATACTTATGACGCTTGACCAAATGCCAAAACAAATCACAGAAAAGGTCGAGTGGGGTTTCAAATCCTCAAATTGTGCACTTCGGTGTTCTGTAAAGCAAGTGAATTACATTGTACTAAAGCTTGTTTGTGTGACGGTGGCTAGAATTGTCACACCGTTTATGATACATGTAACAATGTTGTCGGCTGTGACGCTTTTTTTTCTTCTGATGAAGAATCAGACAATGAAAATGATCCAAACTAACATGGTTAATATTTTACAGTGAAGGTGTGATGTATTTGTAAATATTGATTTTTTATGGGGTTGTGCAATATAATGCATGAGACTATATCTCTATTTTATGAATATTAATATAATTTATTATCTCCCTTGTGGACTGTCACCCTGACATGGTGCGGGAGCTGGAGGTTCCCTTTTACCATATAGACTGATTCGGATTGAATTAAATATTCAAGTAGATATAATTATGCCATTAAGGTCACGCATTAGAGGACAGGCCTTTTTTACCATGTACATAGTTCTCTTTGTTTTTGTATCTTGTGTTTGATTTTACGTATTTAAATCAGGTTTTTGCTTTGTTTTAGTTTGTTTAATGTTTGTTTTGTATAATTTGGCAATACAGTCGCTTGTATTAACTTACATTGCATTAAAATGTTAAAAACAACACCAGATTTTGGTCTATTTACTTAGAATGAGCTTAAAACGCGCCACGAGCTCACTTCCGGTGAATCCTTTCCTTAAACGTACAACACGTTATAAGAACATAATTTGTGTTTCTGTTTAAAGTATATATAGTTTTCAACTGTAAGGTAAATTTTCTGAAATCATGGGCGCCAATTTTGAAATGGCGCTTTCGACACCTTTGCACGGAAAATCGGAAAATCACCTGATGGTTTCATATATTAGAAATGTATGATTATTTGTTGCAACAAAAAAATCGCTGTTAAACCGATGACTACAGCAAACTCATTTCCCAGGGCAGATATGCTGTTCGGTCCGGGGACTATCAAAGATCTTCTTTTCAGAAACTACTAGTCCAATTAGAACCAAACCTGTCAAAATAGTCTTTAGATGGACTTTTAAACTAGAGCCTCACATGGGCCTGTATCGCTCACCTGGCGACTGGTTTTATTCATTGTCACCAATAGACCACCCATTCATACTAAAATTCAGTTCACCAGATGTTACATTTTCATTCTTGGATGAGGTACAAACTAAAAATCACAAACTTTGGAAGGGATCACCCAAAGACAATTGTTACCAAGTTTGCTTCCAATTAGCTCAGTAGGTTCAGAGGAGAAGACATTTGAATGCATTTCCCATAAGGTCCCTATGATAAACTATGTTCCCTGCTGGCGGCCATCTTGAATGAGGTATGAACATAAAAATCACAAACTTTGAAGGGAAACATCCAAAGACTATTGTAACTAAGTTTGATTCCAATTGGCTCAGTGGGTTCAGAGGAGAAGATATTTGAATGCATTTCCTATAGGGTCCCTATATTAAACTGTGCTCCATGCTGGCAGCCATCTTGGATGAGGAACGAACGTAAAAATCACAAACTTTAAAGGGGACCACCCAAGGATTATTGGGACCAAGTTTGGTTCAGTTTGACTTGGTAGTTTCAGAGAAGAAGATCTTTTAATACATTTCCCATAGGATCCTACGTTAAACTATGTCCCGTGCTGGCGACCATCTTGGAAGAAGTACATACATAAAAATCACAAACTTTAAAGGGGACCATCCAAAGACTACTGTGACAAGATTTGGTCCCCATTGACTCCGTGGTTTCAGAGGAGAAGATCTTTGAATGCATTTCCCATAGGGTCCTATGTTAAACTATCTTCCCCGCTGGCGGCCATCTTGGATGAGATGCAAACCTGCTGGACATATGTAGAAATGTAGTTCTGGAAAACCTCAAAGCACTTTTGCAATTCACATTTAACCTTTATCTCAAACAGTTTTTAAAATGAAAGTAAAAACGTTAAAAAATTGTGAAAATTCAAAGAAAAAGTGGCAATAAATCCTATGTGGGTTGTCAAATTTTCTTCAAAATTGCAGGACATGTAGATCTTACTATGCTAACCATTTTTTTATAAACTTAATTTCTATCTTCTACCATTTCCAACATATAGGACTAAAGGTAATGAAAAACTGAAATTTTTACGGAAAAGGGGCAATAACTCCAAGACGGGTAAACGGATATTCTTCAAAATTGCAGGACAGGTAGATCTCATCATGCACTAGCAGATATGTTTTGATCTTGTTTGGCCATTTTGATCTTATCACGATCTTGACAGGCTTAACAAAGTTCTGTTAAGACAGTGTCAGATGTTCACTCGTATTTCAAGAAAATTGCTTTCAAGTACAATCAAGACTTGTTTAGTTTATCAAGGTCAAACAAGATAACTGCGTTTAAGGTCGATCAAACAAGATCAAATCGAGATCTTGTTTGATCTTAACAAACTTAACTCGTCTTGATCGTCCCTGAACGCAATTAACAAGTGGATCTTATTTTATCTTAAGCTATATTAACACGTCTTGATCGTCCTTGAAATCAATAATCTTGAAAACCAACTTAAAATCTTACACTGTCTTAACAAAATTTTGTTAAGCCTGTCAAGATCCTAATTAGATCGAAATGGCCAAACAAGATCATAACATGTCTGCTAGTGATGCTGATAATTTTTACCACGTGTCAGAATTTTGATATCTGTAATGGTTTCGAGTAATTTGCAAAAAAAAACGGCAATTTACCCCTATGTTCTATTTTAAGTGACAGCAGCCATGTTGTTTGATCA
The DNA here is from genome assembly GCA_002080025.1 of Modiolus philippinarum. NCBI lineage: Eukaryota > Metazoa > Mollusca > Bivalvia > Mytilida > Modiolidae > Modiolus > Modiolus philippinarum. The sequence goes on along the minus strand of MJUU01031501.1, from coordinate 85,506 downwards.
ACAGTCATAAAAATCAAAAACTTGAAAGAACATACCCTTGTGATGATTCAGGCCAAGTTTGGTTAGTATTGGCCCAGTAGTTTCAGAGGAAAAGATCTTTGAATAAAAAGTAACGGACGCCGAGTGATGGCAAAAGCTCACATGGCCTTTGGCCAGGTGAGCTAAAAATGGCATCCGAGAGGTCAGTACCTTATTCAAGATGGCCGTCAGCGGGGAACATAGTTTTCACAGTGGACCCTATGGGAAAAGACATTCAAAGATCTTCTTCTCAGAAACTACTGGTCCAATTAGAACCAAACTTAGTCACAATGGTCCTTATATGGTACCTTCCAAAAAGGGTATCTGACAGGTCTGTACCTCATCAAAGGTGGCCGTTAGGAGGGAACCTAGTTTTAACATTGAAACCTAAGGGAAAAACACATTCAAAGATCTTCCTCTCAGAAAGTACTAGCCCAATTAGAACCAAACTTAGTAATAATGGCCCTAAGATGGTTCCTTCCAAAAAGGGTATCCAACAGGTCCATACCTCACCCAAGATGGCCGCCAGCAGGGACATTGTTTTAAAATTGAATCCTATGGAAAACACATTGAAAGATCTTCTTCTCTGAAACTACTAGTCCAATTAAAACCAAACATAGTCGCAATAGTCCTTGGATGGTCCCTTCCAAAAAAGGTATCCGACAGGTCCGTACCTCATCCAAGATGGCCACCAGCGGGAACATAGTTTAAACTCTGGACCCTATTGGAAATGTCATTCATCTTTTATGTCAGCCATGGTCCAGGTGAGCGATACAGGCTCTTGAGAGCCTCTTGTTGCTGACCTGACCTATACAGGAAGTGATTGAGCTATTTTTGATCGCATCGCCCGTCGATTAGTTCTTCACATTTTATTTATCTTTATTTAGGGGGAAATAATAAAATTAACGAATAGAGCTTTCAAGACCCGAAGTTCGTGAGACAAAAAGGCAAAAAAGGTGGAGACAACAAGACAAATTGACAACCGCAATGGTCCTGACTTAGTACAGGCATTTTAGAAAGAAATGGCGGGTTTTAAATAAACCTCTTTTATTTCATGCCACCCCCCTCCATTGCGATAGTGTTCGGTAGCAACTCAAGAGCAATTGCTATCGAATGAATAAAAAGGGAATCTTGAATCAGAGTTCGCCTTGAATCTTCATATTTTTCAACAAGGGACTCATATATCTATTAAAGAACTTTTAAGCTCATCTAGCTAATGCCAGGGTGAGCTTTTGCCATCACTTTGCGTCCGTCGTCCGTCCGTCCGGCGTGAACTTTTCCTTTAAAGATCTTCTCCTCTGAAACTACTGGTCCAACTGGAACCAAACTTGGTTACAATAGTCCTTGGGTGGTCCCCTACAAAAAAAGTGTTTTTCGGTTCTGCGCAATATTCAATATGGCCGCCAGCGGGACACATAGCTTTAACATTGGACCCTATGGGAAAACACATTCAAAGATCTTCTCTGAAACTACTGTGCCAATTGACACCAAACTTGGCCACAATAGTCTCCTGGTGGTCCCTTACAAAAAGGGTGTTTTTCAGGTCCGCCTGATATCCAAGATGGCCGCCAGGGGGAAACATAGTTTTTACATTGAACCCTATGGGAAAACACATTAAAGGATCTTCTTGTCTGAAACTACTGAGCCAATTGGCACCAAACTTGGCCAAAATAGTCCTTTGGTGATCCCTTACATAAACGGCGTTTTTAAGGTCTGCGCGATATTCAAGATGGCCGCCAGCGGGAAACATAGTTTTAACATAGGACCCTATGTGAAAACACATTCAAAGATCTTCTCTGAAACTAATGAGCCAATTGACACCAAATTTGGCCACAATAGTCCCTTGGTGGTCCCTTACAAAGAAGTTGTTTTACAGGTCCATGTGAAATCCTAGATGGCCGCCAGCAGAAACATAGTTTTAACATTGGGCCCTATGGGAAAACACATTTAAAGATCTTCTTGTCTGAAACTAATGAGCCAATTGGCACCAAAACTTGGCTACAATAGTACTTTTGTGGTCCCTTACAAAAAGGTGTTTTATAGGTCTGTGCAATATCAAAGACGGCAGCCAGCGGGAAGCATAGTTTTTACATTGGACCCTATGGGAAAACACATTCAAAGATCTTCTTCCCTGAAATACTGAGCCAATTGACACCAAACTTGGTCCCTTACAAAAAAGGTGTTTTTTTTTCAGGCCCGCGCAATATCCAAGAAGGCGGTTAGCGGGAAATAAAGTTTTAACATTGGACCCTATAGGAAAACACATTCAAAGATCTTCTCTTAAACTGCTGAGCCTATTGGCACCAAACTTGGCCACAACACACCTTTAGTGGTACCTTAAAAAAAAGGTGTTTATCAGGTCCTCGCGATATCCAACATGGCTTGCAGCGTGAAACATAGTTTTAGCATTGGACCCTATGGGACAACACATTCTTGTCTAAAACTACTGAGCCCATTGGTACCAAACTTGGCCACAATAGTCCTTTACAAAAGATGTTTTCAGGTCTGAACGATGTCCAAGATGGCGGCCAGCGGGAAACATGGTTTTAACATTGGACACTATGGGAAAACAGATTCAAAGATCTTTTTCTCTTAAACTATTAAGCCAATTGGCACCAAACTTGGTCACAATAGTCCTTTGGTGGTCCCCTACAAAAAACTTGTTTTTCAGGTCCGCGCGATATCCAAGATGGCCGCAAGCTGGGAACATAGTTTAACATTGGACCCTAAGAGAAAACACATTCAAAGATCTTCTCCTCTGAAACTACTGGGCCAATTTGAACCAAACTAAGACAAAGTAGTCCTTGGATGGTTCCTTACTAAAAAGGTGTTTTTCAGGTTTGCGCTTTATACAACATTGCCGCCAGTTGGGAACATAGTTTTAACATTGCACCCTATGGGAAAATATGTTCAAAAATCTTATTCTCTGAAACTGCAAAGCCAATTGGTACCAGACTTGGCCACAATAGTCCATGAGTGGTCCCTTACAAAAAAGGTGTTTTTCAGGTGTGGCCGCCAGCGGGGAACACAGTTTTTAACATTGGACCCTATGGGAGAATATTTTCAAAGATCTCCTCTAAAACTACTGAGCCAATGGAACCAAACTTGGTCAAAATAGTCTATATGTGGACCCCTGAAAAGGAAAATGTTTTTTTCAGGTTCCAACTTTATCAAAGAAGGCTGCCAGCAGGGAATATAGTTTGACATTGGACCCCGTGGGGAGCACTAACAGCGGTCTTCTCCCCTTAAACCAATTGGGCACATTGGAACTATAGTTTAATTATATATATGTATATTGGCTCTTTAACATAGAATTTCTATGTTAATCAAGAACCAGTTGAGCGTTACAGGCTCTTGAGAGCCTCTTGTTTAATGATCGTATGTGACCGAATTTCTTTAAGCCTTCATTACTAAGGCGGTCACGGAGATAACTATGTCTAAAGAAAGTATGAGAAAGTATGAGTTATTTGAAGAGACATTAGTTGTCGAAATGCGCATATGCAGAATCAAAATTCACAGTAACTTCGGTATTGAGTTATTTGTTACCACTGGGTCGATGCCTCTGCTGGTGGACTGTAAGTCCCCGAGGGTATTCACCAGCCCAGTAGTCAGTACTTCGGTGCTGACCCGAAAGCCGATTCTTTTTGGAACCTTACAATATCTAATTTTTTGTAAATTTTGTTGAAACTAAGGAGTATCTCCCTCATGCAAAGCTCTGTCCTTAGCTGATTTTGGCTTTCTATTTAGATCATATTTGGTAATTTGTTCTCTATCAGTTTTGAAACATATTTGGATTGATGGTCTTCCAAACATTTAGAATTTATCTGCACTGAAGAGACATAAGTTGTCGAAATGCGCATATGCAGAATCAAAATTCACAGTAACTTCGGTATTGAGTTATTTGTGCTTAATCCTCACTTTTGTCATATTTTTTAGTACTCAGATGACCAATTTCGTTAATGTCTAAACACATGTAGATCTTGTGGTTTCTATCGTTTTCTTTATCGTCATATCTGGCGGATATATTAATGAGATCCATTTAACAAAAGAGGCGTTATTGATGGAAAAACATCATTAATACTTTTGAAAAAGAGATGATGGATCTAGCATTTTTTTTTATTTTATAATCTTGTATGAGTCTCTTAGAAATTCACACTCGTAAGAATATAAATACAAGTGTGCAAGTATAGGCGCACAATGACTTCCCATTGGCATCCCAACTTGCTGCTAATAATACGCCTCCAAATGTAACAAATATTTTATCAATTAGAAAATCAAGCATGATGCACACCTTTTTTCATCGTAGCATACTTTTTTATTACATTCATTAAATACATATGTACTTATCGTCTTCCCGGATTTGACTACCGATTCTGACATTTTTCTAGATTGACTCACTTACAGTGTGACAGATGCTGTTAACAGAGCAGGACATGCTTACCCTTCCGGAGCAACTGATGTCATTCTCAGTTTCACTAGAGTTCACACTGTGAGTGTCTTGTTTTTGAATGTTGTGTTTTCTGTGTCTGTGCTTTGTGTCTGTCTGACGTCATTGGTTTCTGCATTTGACGTCATTGTTTTCTGTGTCCTCGTTTTTGGCCATGTCTTTGGACTTCGAATTTTGTATAAACGGAGCTGACCCCGAGGGAACCCGGGATATAGAAATAGGACCCATTCCGTGGTTGTGCGGGATTAATAAATACACAACCCATCTTTCGGATGGGATGTAAACTCAGGTCCATGTGTTGGAAGAAATGCCACGCTTCCTGCACGTTAAAGAACCCTTGTAGCAAGCTCTTTGAGTGGTCCTTAGGTGATTGGCTACAAGGCTAAATTCCCCACCCCTTTCGATTTCACCCTACTGATCTAGTGGCAGTCAGAATTTCCCGTCCCATGAGTATTTCCATACCCTAAAGTGATTATTTATTAACAAACTTGTTCTCGTCTTGATGTTCAGTAGACGTTAAACAATATTCAATCAATCAATCAATCGAATTTTGTAAATCCCTTGTTCCTTCGGTATTCTGCTGCCGTTGTTTGATTGATAAAATATTTATATAAATGATGTGAGAGAGGTTCTTTACATATATTGCACTTTTTTATCTACCAAAAAACATGGCCACTAGTGCCAAAACTGAACAATGCCATAGATGGTAGACAGTTCCCCTAGGGTATTCATCAGAGCAGTAGTCTCACTTAATCTAACCTTGCATTCTATTGAAATTTTCCTTTTTTATCAACATTAAAAATACAATGGCTCCATTACTTGTATTGGTATCGATGGACGCCCTTGCTACTTATTGTTGCCACCTGTTTCAATATTTTTGGTGAGGAGTACTTCATTCTAACTTGTTTCGATAGCCGGGTCCTATATGATTCGATTCAAATGCTGCTGATGAAAGGTAAATTTTTACTCCTTTATACGTTTGTACAGCCTTGGAATATTACTTTTGATTATGCAACATATGTATATTTTACTCTTTTAGATTAGGGTTATAACAAAATTACAGAAAAGAACTGTTAAAAGTCCCAATCCTAATGGCTTATAGACAAAATAGGTGCAAAACCTCCGGAAAACGGTTGGCTGCAATAATACTGACTCTGTTCGGGCATTTAAAGAGAAATGTGTGGTGAAACCGGTGTTCGGCGCAGCAAACCTCCCCTTCAATTGCGATGTTGTGCGGTAGTTACTCAAAAGTAATTGCTTTTAAAATGTCGTAGACGGTGAAAAGAAATGTTCAAGTACAAAAAATAAAAATTCATTTTTAATCATAGTCCTGACCGAAACTTAAAATTTTTCAACAAGGTATGGATGGATATTAGAGATTTATTAAAACATTTCACTCAATGGAAAATTGAATAAATTGAAATCAATTACTTCATGATACTGTACATGTATTATGCTTTAAAATAACCCATTTTTGTCAGATTTGGTGAAGATCATAGACATGAGCATCGAAGTTCTTTCTACATTGGATCTCGTGAGTAAGGCATGATCAACTCATCTGAAACTAAATGAGCAAATCAACCAAACTATACAAATGTATAGGAATTATGTGTAAAGAAAGTTATTAAATAAAGACTTTGAAACACATTGCTGCCAGTGAGCAGCATAGTAGGTAAATGAATCAATAGGGATGTGCATATTTTCGAAGTTGTCTAAAACTACTGAAAAAAAAAATATTGTATGTATAGGAAGGATGTATGGCAGGTTCTTTACAAAGATTGCTTATTTTGTACAGGTTACCCGAAAAGAGATGATCACCAGCAAAGAATACAGTTTAACATTTTTTACCATATATATTCAATGGAACTCGTCTGCAACTATTGAATGAAGCAAACTGAAATGTTATACACAGGAATGTTTTACATGTATATACACTTTACGGCTTGGCACATATTATATGACCTTAAAGTAAGAATGGTGCAATTTGAATGTTTATATGTGTATGTATGCGTAGTTTATCTGTCTCTGTTATTTACCTTTCGGAGGACCTGATGTCGCTCCCAGTTTTCATGTGAGTGCCTTAGTTCTTAATGGCAACTTTTATTCCCATGTATTGTGGCTGTCCCAAGTCCTTGTTTCCGCTTTGTTTTTCTCTGTTGCCATTTTTGCCATGTCTTTTGAACTCGATTTTTGAGGTCATTGCTTCTTTTGTTCCTTCGGTATTCTACTGCCGTTCTTGTCGTGGAAAATTTGTTTATAATATTTCATTTTGATGTAAATGGGACAAATACTCTCTTCCCTTTTTGAAATAAATTTGGCATCTTTTAAAAATTTTTGCACAAAATTTGAAGATTAAAAATAATGATAAGTATGAAAAAAAAGGAAATAGGGTAAATGTCAAGGAGACAACATCCCATATCCAAGTTAAAACGACCCAAAGCAAAGCATCGGGTTCACCGTACGGTCTTCAACACAGTGAGGAACCTCACACCATATAGCAAGCCCTAAATGGCCCCATAGGGGCATAAAAGTGGATAAATCAATGGAAACAAACCACATCCAATAACCCAAATATCAAGAAACTAAAATTTTATAAGAAGACACGAACAAGCCAATCACCAACATATTCCTGACTTGTGACAGGCGCAAAAATTGCGGTAGGGTTAAACTCGTTTTCTTGGATCCATACCCTCCCCCTATGTGTGGTGAATGGCTAAAAAATTAATACACAAAAAGACTCACAGTGAAAATCAAACTAGAAAAAAGTCCAACTTATCAAGACGAGTACCCTTACAATGAAGTACATAAAACATGAAGACAATACACGCAGGTACTTTTTTAAAGTTTTATGGTTCTTTCATGTCTGAAATCTTCGTTTTTTTTTGTTACTCACATCCCTAACTTTCGGCAATATTCAAATCTATGTTATGCACACTCCAGTTTAATGACCGTAATCACCCGACTGAGGTTGCTTGTCAACTGATGAAATAAAACAAAAGGATTGCTGTGCCATATTGGCAATTAGTACAGGTTTTATTTAAAATACAAGTGGGAGTCGAAATCAGGTGAGAAAGAGTTAACAAGATGAGGAACAACAATAAAAGCGTTGATCTTTTGCTTAGTATTACCGTGTATTTGTAGAGACTTTGGCTCATTTGCATTTACTGCATATCCCTTCATTGTTAATTAAGGGGCACACTGTTATATCTTTGACAGGAAAGAAGACATTATATTTCAGGTTGTCAGTTGTTCGATGGTTTTATCCCTGCTTTGTCTTTTTGCACTTTTGATTTCGGCCCTTGCAAATTCTCATCGCTTATTCCAATTAAATATGAGTTATTTTACACTGCTAAAAAGTAAAATGTCATGTTGTGTGAAAAAAAAACGTGTATTTGTTCTTTTGTTAATTAGATTAGCTCTTTTGTTAATTAGATTTACCGTGGTCATTACTTTTTGATTAATCGTGTATGTTTAATAAGCTAATTCAAAAGCATATGCATATATTCAAATTAATTCATATTTATTTGATGGGTTGCCAATTATTATCTTTAAGTCTTCAAGTAAGTTCCATGTAATAAATTGAAATACTGGAAAACAGTATTGTCAGAAAATAGTGGTCAATGCTTTTCGTAAACACATTGTAATTTAAAAGAAATTGTTCAAATAGCAGTCAATCTTACCTATAAACAGACTATTATAAATTGTTATCAGTGTTTGAAATCTATGTATTCTAGGTAAAAGTTTATAAATAGTATATCTAAATTGAGTGTTAGCTGGTTACTTGGAATTGGGAATTTTTGGTATAAACGACCTTATGAGACTTTCCTTGAATAAAGTCTTAAATAACGTAAATAGCTCATTCATTTGCCTTGTGTCATGGAACTGTTGTACAAAGTAGACCAGAAAGCAGCAACGTTCACTTTTTAAACTTTTTTCTTAGGTTGATCCCTCTACCAATTCAGCATTTGATTTCCATACTTTACATTTATTTCCATTAATGATCAATTTTTGCCGATTTTGACAGTTTTAGGGAGTCTTGAATATGTTTCGGGATTTAGTATTTAGCTGTAATTTTGATTTTTCACTTTGCCTCTCAAGATTTGATAAAATAGTTATCTTGTTTTGCTTTTTATTTTACAGAGCGGTGTATACAAGAGGCAAAGGTGGTACCCATTGTCTAACTAGGTCAGGAAATAGCTGTCTGACAAAAGACAACGCTGTTGCCATTTTTGAACTCTGCTAAACAAAACTTTTGATCCAAGATAGAATGTCTTGTACAGCTTCACACGACTTTCAAAAGACCTTTCAAATGTGGTCTTGCGAATGATAAAGCTTAATATAGCGGAAGAAAACATTGTCAAGAAAGTCTCTTCCTCGTAGTGGAAACCTGTCTATCACCCTTCGATAGCAGGACTGTAACGAGTTATCCAAGCATGTCCCACAACTTCACTGTTCCCCAAAATACAAAAATACCAAATTTGCAAAAATGAACAGTAAATTTAGGTATGCTGTACACGTATTTCAAGGAGTGACCTCTCATCAGCAGCATTAATATCAAACAATATGGAAAGCCATAATCAAAAAATTGTAAACAAAGAAGTACTCATTACCATCGAAATAGGAAGCCAAATCCAGTATTAAGGACATCCACCGAGTTCCATACACGGAATGAAGCCGTAGTATTTCTAAAAGTTTAAAATTTTGATAAAACACTGTAAATGAAACACTTATGAATCACTTATGAAGGTTGCGTTGCCATCAAAGCCGACTTTGCTGCTGAAATGATCCAGTGTCCAACTACGGCTGAAGAGTGGACCACCATTGATTAAAAATTTGAAAAGAGATAGCAATTTTCACAGCAGTCACATGTCTTCAGAATATTACTTTATTGAACCGAAACTACAAGACCTTCTTCACCATACCTTTTTTTGTCAGGTAGATTACTGTATATATTAGTCTGATTTGATGGTTCAAATAGAGATGTCAGACCAGAACTTAAGGAAGGATTGGAGAGTCTGAAAAGTGAGAAAGCGATAGGTACTTAAGCCAGAAACGGAGATTGAATGAACATGATGAAGAGCCCGGATCTAGGAAGACCTGACTCTTCAAACCTTTCACAACAAAGTATTTTGTATCAAATAAGCTAGATTTACATGTCCTTCAACCTTTGATAGTACCAAAAATAAGTTTAATTGCTTTATTTGCAATGTTTTCCAGTTACTTCATTAACGGTTATTGACTTGCTCTTTGTTTCCACATTAAAGTGTTGCTTTCTATTTGTTGAAGTACAAATAATACCGAAGTTGCATAAAAAACAGTAAATTTCGTTATGCTGTACAATGTTTCAAGGAGTAAGCTCTTATTAGCAGCATTAAAATCAAATGATATGGAAAGCCATATTCAAAAAGTAGTCCAAAAAGAAGTACTCATTTCAAATTATATCGAAAAGGAAAGCCAAATCCAGTACTAAGGACCTCTACCGAGTGCAACATACGGAATGAAGCCTCAGTATTTTTAAGTGGTTAGAACTTTAGTTTAAACCTATTTTATTTGAGAAAACATACAAGTATTATACATTAATGAATTACAATAACAAAAAGGATTCAGAAACAAGCATAACAATGCTTATATAAACCTGTCATCTTATGAATCACATACAATATGATCGTACAATAAATTGCATGCTTAAAATATATAAGAAATCTAATATAAATTATATATATAGAAAATTTTCTGAAAAGGTTGTATAGGAAAAAAAATAGAAAGTAACTTATATGAAATATTAAATATCATACATTTAATATAATATTTTGAAAGAGTCTAAAAGCATTTGTATGAGATGTTAAATGACTCAAGAATTAAATCGCTTACTTTTTATGATAAAATTTTGGAAGATTCGAAAAATTTCACAATTTTGTTCATCTGATAGATAAGTGGATCCATAAGTGAGAAGATTTGTGTCAACTAAAATATTTAAGTTCATGCTCCTAAGAGAGGTTAACATATCTTGTCTACTAACATGGTATCTATTACAATGAAAAATATAATGCTGAACAGACTCAATTTCACCACATACACACTTAGGTGTTTCAACTAGGTTTTTCAAAAATAGATGTTCATTCAGAGAACTACAGTTCATTCGTATTCGCGCGTGTAATACTTGACCAAGTCTGCTACCAGTGTAATAAAATGAAGAAACTTTAGATTTACAATCTGTCGCTTGAAGGAGGAAAATGATTCTGTTTGGCGTGTATTAAGGGATAACTTATTCCAATCTTTAATCGTAGAAGGCAAGAAATAACTTTGATAAAAACAATCAATTTCTATAATATGCAAAGTGAAATTATCATGACAGACAAGTCTGACTGTCGGCCTTGTGAATACCCTCGGGGACCTCTGATCCACTAGCAGTGACATCGGCCCAATGGTTCAAAATACAAAAAATACCGAAGTTGCATAAAAACAGTAAATTTCGTTATGCTGTAAACGTGTTTCAAGGAGTAACCTCTCATCAGCAGCATTAAACAAGCTTAGACAAAAAATCTTCTTAATTTTGTTTTGTTAAAGACACCCTTAACGAAAATTTAAAAACTTTATAAGGTTATACTAAGAATGGAATGGTTATACTGCAATTAATACTAGTGTCCTTTGTAAATTATGAACGGAGCTATTATTATGTAAAAATTAGATAATATCAACACATTATAATGAATTGTTAATTACAGGTAACACTTTAATTACAGCTACAGTTTTGATTTTTTATGTTTTAACATCAATATCGAAGCCATGAAATTAAAAATATTAACTTGTATTGATATTTTTGTTTATTAATTATTATAATTTTTTAACAGGTGGAAATCCACCAATTTACATATACTACGAAATGTCTTTTTTTCTCTACCAAAGAAAATCAACGAAATTAAATGAATTCCAAGAAGTTTTAGATGAAGATTTATAAATATTTAATTAAAAAATTTATGCTAAAATAACTATGTTATACGTCTGACAGGGACCACCTAAAGACTAGTAGACCAAAGTTTGGTCCCAATTAGTTTTAAAGTTTGTATACATGTTACAAAAGGCTCAATTGTTGATTATAATTCACCGTATGCAGATGTTTGGATGCATGGCTGGGTCCCTGGTTACAAAGTCTAATCGGAGACCATCAAAGAACTACTTCTACGAAGGTTATTATAAATTTGCTTAGAAGTGCGAAAACCTACGATGACTTTTCGGCCAAGTTTTCTATCTTTTTAGCAACGGCTGTCATTTGTTTGATGAGAGAGCTTCAACGATGCAATTCTATTTAGGGTAGTTCCAAAGTCGTCAATCTTAGCCAAAATTGTCTCAGTAGTTGTGAAGGAGATATATAAGTTCCATATGAAATCAGTAATAAGAGGTGGTTCTAAACTTTCAATTATATAGGATCCGGTCGTGGAGCTTTGCTGGAATAACCAGACATCTTACAGCCTGAAGTGACATAAACCGAAAATATCATCACAGGAAGAAACGTGAACTTAACCGAACTGAGTAGAAGTAGCATACATATTGAACGCAAATGACGTGAGATCTTGCTAACTATAGTCTGAAAAAAACGTTTCACTTCGGTTTCCATGGTGCCATTTTGAAATGTTGAAGACTTGGAATCGCTTGTACACATGCTAAACATTCCTATGAAATTTTATCTCAACTGTAGCACTTGTATTTTTCCACCATCGTTGAATTATCATAGCAACGGTTACAAAAACAAACAAATTTATGATGATTCTTGACCAAACACTTCGGGAAGTTTTGAGTTCGATTTTTCTTCCGTAGTGCGACAGTGTTTTACTAGCGGACTAGACTCCTTGACCTAGCCGGCAGTTAAGCGGCGAGCACCCCTTGACCCATCTTTCAAAATTACGTATTGTCTTTTTCTCTCCCTTTCGAGATTGCGGTCATGGAGTTAGTAGTCTATCTGTATCGGGTTTTATTCGTATGTTTTTTATACTATAAGGTAACGGGACAGGTAATGGGGAGGTTTGGGTACCCATCAATCGGTTTAACCCTATCACTGGCTTTTGCTTGTGCCGGTACAAAGTCCGGCTGTCCCGAATCCTATCGTTGTCTACGTTTGTCTTTTGTCTTATACGTGTTTTTCTTGTGTAGTTCCCTTGCAAATTGTTGCATGTAATTATAATTTTCAGCCATTGTAGGTGTTTCCTGTTGTCCATATTTTAACATATAGCAGAAAAAAAAGGGTAAGTTTTATTAACTGATTGAAAATAAAAAATTGCAGCATTACAACAAAACATAAAAATACAGTAAGGATACACGAATTAATGCACACAGACCCGAGGAAAATTATGCACCTGACGATGGTGCTGTACCAGAAGCTATTGATATTCATGCTGAAAGGAGGAAATACAAGATACTGTTTCCAGGACAGATATGACGTTAAACTAAACCAGATACCAGTGTCAACGTTGCTTCTCCTGACCATCCAGCAGACCACGGCTGTAAAGATAAACTTGTCGTTCTGGTTAATACTAAGACCTATCGATTTCCGAAACTTTGGATATTAATTTCCAAGCATGAACAGGTTTTTGAAGTGCCTCATTTCATCCGAAGAAGACATGGCTAGTTTCCTGGACGAGCTGACAAGTAGGACGATGGAGTAAATCCACTAACAACGCTCGAAAACCAAGTGGAGAAAATGTGCTTTTTCTAATATGTTTTACACTCTAAAAAATATCACTAAGTATTGTGTTTTTACTTAAATCTCTAAATTACTAACAATTGCTTAAATTTACTAAGTATCTTGAATTACTAAATAAGTACGGAAGCCTATATTCGTCTCTCCTTATTATTAATTTCGCGTTAACTTTGTGTTATTTTTTTAGGAATAAATGCTTTATATGGTGATAATTAAGGGTTATTAAGTAATGATTATGTCATTATTAATTGTAATCTTTGTTAAATTTTCATTAGGCTAAATTTAATTAAAATGTTGATAATTATTATAATTGTAATGGTCATTTAATTAATTATACTTGTTCCTTATAACAAGTAAGCAAATGTTATTTCGAAAACAGTTACTGCTTAATAAGATCATATCCCGTTATTAATTTATCTTGTTTAATGACTTATAACGTATATATGGCAAAATTTATTGTCAATTGAATCAAATAGGTTGGAGTTTTGGAAAGGGGGCTGGGAGATTCCTTAAAAATAAATACATAAAAATGTGTGTGTTACTTTTGTGATATCTTTTTTTCAACCGGTCCCACCACAGCAGCAATAAACCACCGCTGCATTTCCGAAATGAGCGCGTGAGCAGCAAAATATGAGCAAATGAGCAGAGAAATAAGTAGCGTAAGCAGCGAAATGAGCACGAACAAGTGGTAAACCAACGCTGAATTTCAGAGATGAGCACGCGAGCATCGATTATGAGAAAGTGAGCAGAGAAATAAGCAGCGTGAGTAACGAAATGAGCACGTGATCATCTCAGAAACAGCAGAATTACCACTTTCACCAGCGCTCCCACTGCAGCTATTCCCGAGATGAGCATGCGAGCAGCGAAATGAGCACATGAGCAGTGAAATGATCAAATAAGCAGCGACATGCCAATCTTTGTAGGACTTTATAAATATTGCAATTAAAACGACCAAAAACAAAGCGTCTAGGGGTAACCGTACGGTCCATAACACAGTGAGGAACTTCACACCATATAGCAAGCACTAAACGGCCCCAAAGGGTAAAAACATAAACAAATCAATGGAAACAAACCACATCTAATATATGTTTTCGAGGTAACTTTATGCTTCTAAAACGAATGGTTACATTTACAAAGACCTATCTATTACAGTATAGGTGTTATAGGGTTCAAAATTTAGGGAAAGGTCCAAATTACAATTTTTCCAAAGTCAAGTATTTTATGTTTTCAGGGGTATCTTCACCATCTGAGTCAATTGAAGACATTCATAAAGTGACATCTCTTATCGTATGATAGTAATGAGGGGTCTTTGGTTTTGGAAGAAGAAATCAACATCCAGTTGAGTGGACTTTTACGCCAGAAACAAAATTGATATTTCAACGAACAAGGCTTTATATACGGTCAGAGAAGATTGGGAGTGTCGCTACTCACTTCATCATTTCACTGCTCACGTGCTCATTTCGCTGCTCGCGTGCTCATCTCGGAAAATTCTGCTGCTGCAGTGGGAGCGGTGGTGAAAGTGGTAATTCAACTGTTTCTGAGTATTTTCACGTGCTGATATCGCTGCTCACGCTGCTTATTTGTCTGCTCACTTGCTAATTTTCGCTGCTCTGCTCGAGTGCTCATCTCGGGAATTAAATGGTGGAAAGTGGCAGTGGGAGTGATGGTGAAGTGTTGTGGTGGGAAAAGCGCCAAATTCGCTGTTTACGAATATGTTAATTTGCTCATGTCGTTGCTCACTTGCTCATTTCGCTGCTCACGCTGCTCATGTCGCTGCTCGATTGCTCATTTCGCTACTCGTGCTGCTCATTTCTCTGTCCCTTTTTGCTGCTCATGCAGTGCTCATCTAGGGGATTCAACGGTGGTTTATTTCTGCTGCGGTGGGAGCGGTGGAAAAAAAATATCACAAGAGTAACAATCATATTTTTATTTATTTTCTTTTTAAAGGAAATTTCCAGTCCCCATTCCAAAACTCGAACCCATTTTATAAAATTGGCAATAACAATTGCAATATATACGTTATAAGTCATTAAACAAGATTAATTAATAACGGGATATGATCTTATAAAGCAGTAACTGTTTTCTGAATTACATATGTTTACTAGTTATAAGGAACAAGCATAATTAATTAAATGACCATTACAATTATAATAGTTATCAACATTTTTATTAAATTGAGCTTAACATTATAATAAACCACAATTCAAAGAAAATTTAACTTAATAATGACATAATCATTACTTAATAACCTTTAATTATCACCATATAAAGCATAGAATTAATAATAAGGAGAGACGAATATTGGCTTCCGTAAGTATGTGAAAGATTACTCGTTTAATAATCATGTTTACTTAAATATTACTTATGTTTACTGAGTAAAACGGAAGCGTATATTCGTCACTCCTTATTAGTAATTTCGCCTAAACTTTGTGCTATTTTTAAGAATAAAATGCTTTATATGGTGATAATTAAGGGTTTTTAAGTAATGATGATGTCATTGTTAATTGTAATCTTTGTTTAATTTTCTTTGAATTGTGGTTTATAATATTAAGCTTAGTTCAAGTAAATGTTGATAATCATTATAATAGTAACGGTCATTTAATTGATTATACTTACTCCATATTAATTGTAAGCAAATATTATTTAGAAAACAGTTACTGCTTTATAAGACCATACCCCGTTATCAATTAATCTTGTTTTATGACTTATAACGTATACATGACAATATTCATTGCCAATTTAATCAAATGGATTGGAGTTTTGGAATGGGGGACTGGGAGATTCCTTTAAAAACGAAATAAATAAAAATGTGTGTGTTACTCTTGTGATACATGTATCGTGTTTCTTCCACCTCTCCCACTGCAGCAGCAATAAACCACTGTTGAATTCCCGAGATGAACACGCGAGCAGCGAAATTAGCACGTGAGCAGTCAAATGGTCAAGTGAGCAGCGACATTCCAATCTTCTCTAACCGTATATAAAACCTTGTTCGTTGAAATATCAATTTTGTTTCTGGAGTTAAAAATCCACTCAACTGGAAGTTGATTTCTTCTGTCAAAACCTAGGATACCTCATTACTATTATACGATAATAAGAGATATCACTTTATTAATGTCTTCAATTGACTCAGATGGTTAAAGATACCCCCCAAAACATATAGTACTTGACTTTGGAAAGATGGTAATTTGGGCCTTTACCTAAATTTTGGACCTAATAACATCCATACTGTAAGAGATTGAACTTTGTAAATGTCACCATTGTTTTAGAAGCATAAAGTCACCTCGAAAACATATATTGTATGTGATTTGATTTATTCACTTTTTTACCTTTTGGGGCTGTTAAGGGCTTGCTTTATGGCGTGAGGTACCTCACTGTATTGAAGACCGTACGGTAACCCCTAGATGCTTTGTTTTTTAATTGCAACATTTATAAAGTCCTATAAAGATTTGGCATGTAGCTGCTCACTTGATAATTTCACTGCTCACGTGCTCATTTCGCTGCTCGCATGCTCATCTCGGGAATAATGCAGTGGGAGCACTGGTGCAAGGGGTAATTCTAGGGAAACGGGACAGAGAAAGGGGAGGTTTGGGTACCCATAAACCGGTTTAACCCTACCGCTGGCTTTTGCTAGTGCCAGTACCAAGTCCGGCTGT
This sequence comes from Modiolus philippinarum, assembly GCA_002080025.1. NCBI lineage: Eukaryota > Metazoa > Mollusca > Bivalvia > Mytilida > Modiolidae > Modiolus > Modiolus philippinarum. The sequence goes on along the minus strand of MJUU01031501.1, from coordinate 68,693 downwards.
CCCGATGTCCTATCGTTGTTTATGTTTGTCTTTTGTATTTTTATTGTGGGTTTTTTCTTCTGCAATTCCTATTTACTTTCTGGCATGTGGCTATGTTTTTCGGCCATTGTAGGTGTTTCCTGTTATCTTTTTTATTCCATCTGATAGTTCTTAGCAATTCAAGAGCATGCTAATTGTACTTTAGTGTTTTAGAATCAAAATTCTACTCAACTGTGCCAAAAACTTACAAAAGATTACATCGCAATTGTTAAAGTCACTTTTTCGAACAGACCAAATGTGTACATGCAATTTTTTGGAACAAATCATCGTCAGATGGTATATTTACAGAGATTGTGATGACGTTTCTCACTCAAAATTCTACTAATCAGATATTGTTTTACCCAAAATTCATAAAAAATTTAAATCGCAAACATTCAAATCCTTTCGATACACTTCATATATGGAAATTACTGGAATAAATCGCTGTAAGATGGCATTTCTAGAGATAAAAATCACTTTTCACACAAAAAATTCTATGTTTAGGATATTATTTTGCTAAAAATACATAAAAAGTGTATATCGCAAACATTCAAATCATATCGACACACTTCAAATATGGAAATTACTGGAATAATTCACTACTAGATGACATTTCTAGAGATTAGGTTCATTTTTCATAGTAAAAATGCTATTCATATGAAATTATTTTGCTAAAAATACATAAAAAGTGTACACCGCAAACATTCAAATCATATCGAAACACTTCAAATATGGAAATTACTGGAATAAATCACAATAAGATGGCATTTCTGAAGATTAGGTTCACCTTTCACACTAAAAATTCTATTCATTGGATATTATTTTGCTAAAATACATAAAAAGTGTATATCGCAAACTTTCAAATCATTTCGAAACACTTTAAATATGGAAATTCCTGGAGTAAATCACTATAAGATGGCATTTTCAGAGATTGCGTTCACTTTTCACACTCAAATTTCTATTTACAGGATATTATTTTGCTAAAAAAAACAATAAAAGTGTATATCGCAAACATTCAATTCATATCGATACACTTCATATACATGTACGGAAATTACTGAAAAAAATCACTATAAGATGGCATTTTTAGAGATTAGGTTCATTTTTCACACTAAAATTTCTATTTATAAGATATTATTTTGCTAAAAATACTTAAAAAGTGTATATCGCAAACATTCAAATCATATCGAAACACTTCAAATATGGAAATTACTGGAATTAATCACTATAAGATGGCAATTCTAGAGATTAGGTTCTCTTTTCACATTAAAAATTCTTCTTATTGGATATTATTTTGCTAAAATACATAAAGAGTGTATATCGCAAACTTTCAAATCATTTCGAAACACTTTAAGTATGGAAATTACTTTCTTTTTCTGAAATAAATCACTATGAAATGGCAATTTTAGAGATTGCGTTCACTTTTCATACTCAAATTTCTATTTATAGGATATTATTTTGCTAAAAATACATAAAAAGTGTATATCGCAAACATTCAAATCATATCAATACACTTCAAATATGGTAATTACTGGAATAACTTGCTGTAAGATGACATTTCTAGAGATTAGGTTTACTTTTCACATAAAAAATGCCATTTATAGGATATTATTTTGCTAAAAATACATAAAAAATGTATATCGGAAACATTTAAATCATATCGAAACACTTTAAATATGGAAATTTCTGAAATAAGTTACTATAAAATGGCATTTCAGAGATTACGTTCACTTTTTGCACCGAAATTTCTATTTATAGGATATTATTTTCCTAAAAATACATAAAAATTGTATATCGCAAACATTCAAATCATATCGATACGCTTCAGATATGGAAATTACTGGAATAAATCACTATAAGATGGCATTTATAGAGATAAGATTCCCTTTTCACACTAAAAATTCCATTTATAGGATATTATTTTGCTAAAAATACATAAAAAGTGTATATTGCAAACATTCAAATCATATTGAAACACTTCAAATGTGGAAATTACTGGAATAATTTACTATAAGATGGCATTTCTAGAGATTAGGCTCACTTTTCACATGAAAAAAAAACTAATTATAAGGTTATTATTTTGCTAAAAATACATAAAAAGTGTATATCGGAAACATTTAAATCATATCGATACACTTCATATATGGAAATTACTGGAGTAAATCACTATAAGATGGGATTTCTACAGATTAGGTTCATTTTTCACATTAAAATTTCTATTTTATAGGATATTATTTTGCTAAAAATACTTAAGAAGTGTATATCGCAAACATTCAAATCATATCGAAACACTTCAAGTATGGAAATTACTGGAATAAATCACAATAAGATGGCAATTATAGAGATAAGGTTCACTTTTCACACTAAAAATTCTTCTTATTGGATATTATTTTGCTAAAATACATAAAAAGTGTATTTCGCAAACTTTCAAATCATTTCCAAACACTTAATGTGTTGAAATTACTGGAGTAAATCGCTATAAGATGGCAATTTTAGAAATTGTGTTCACTTTTCACACTGAAATTGCTATTTATAGGATATTATTTTGCTAAATTTACAAAAAAGTGCATATCGCAAACTTTCAAATCATGTCTATACACTTCATATATGGAAATTACTGGAAGAAATCACTATAAGATGGCATTTCTAGAGATAAGGTTTACTCCTCACAATAAAAATTCTATTTATAGGATATTTATTTTGCTAAAAATACATAAAAAGTGTATATCGCAAACATTCAAATCATATCGAAACACTTCAAATATGGAAATTACTGGATTAATTTACTATAAGATGGAATTTTTGGAGATAAGTTGCACTTTTTACCTAAAAAATACTATTTATAGGATATTATTTTGCTAAAAAATACATAAAAAGTGTATATCGGAAGCATTTAAATCATATCGAAACACTTCAAATATGGAAATTACTGGAATAAATCACTATAAGATGGCATTTCTAGAGATAAGGTTCACTTCTCACACTAAAAATTCTATTTATATAATACTATTTTGCTAAAAATACATAAAAAGTGTATATCACAAACATTCAAATCATATCGAATCACTTCAAATATGGAAATTACTGGAATAAATCACTACAAGATGGCATTTTCAGAGATTGCGCTCATTTTTCACACTCAAATTTCTATATATAGGATATTATTTTGCTAAAAATACTTAAAAAGTGTATATCACAAACATTCAAGTTATATCGAAACACTTCAAATATGGAAATTACTGGAATAAATCACTATAGATGGCAATTCTAGAGATTAGGTTCACTTTTCACACTGAAAATTCTTTTTATTGGATATTATTCTGCTAAAATACATAAAAAGTGCAAACGAAACGCTTCAGATATGTAAATTACTGGAATAAATGACTTCGAGTCGGCATTTTCAGAGATTGTGTTACCTTTTGCACTAAAAATTCTATCAATCAGATATTAGTTTGCCAAGAATGCATTTAAAGTTTATATCGCAAACATTAAAAAAAATGAAACACTTCAAATAAAGAAATTCTGTTTGAACCACTTCCTGTAAAGGAATTGCTAAAATATGAAAAAAATAGTAGATTGTATTTGATGTACATTTTTTTACATTTATCAAAATATTCATTTTTTTCCCGTGTAAAGTGTCATTGAATTTATGGGTAGGAATTCACTGATTTTTTTCTTATTTAAATAGAATTTCAATGTACAATTTTGAAAAAATGATTAATTTTCAATTCTGTGTTCCATATATTTTCTTTTTCTCTCGGCATTTGCACGCCGATGTATTATCACTACAAAAATACTAGCATTCCTATATTTTAATTAACCTGAATTGAAATAAAAAAATTGACAGGTGACGGATGACTAATGCAATCTGATTGTCTGAATGGTGAACAGTGACGGATGACGGATGACGATTACAACCAAGCTCTGGCTTAGGAACAGTGACTCCTGACGGATGAATGCTGACTGATGAATGATCTGACGGATGCCTTTTGAATCATGACTGATCTGACTTGACTTTTGACTGATCGGTGACGGATCGATGACTCGTGACGGATCGCAAAAATGGGAATGTTGACTGGTCCAGGGACTGTAATATTAATTTAAAAAAAGTATTTGAAATCAGTAAATTAAAACCAAATTTCATACAAATTTATTGACCCATAATATATAAATGACTCAAATGGATTAAGTCAGAGAAAAGTATATTAATTAAAATGAATAAATGCAAATAATCAATTCAACTGAGAAAATCATGACAAAAGACCATCAAGTATATCATGGTATAAACAGCACTTATTTGGATGAAAAACGTTATTTTCTTTAATTTTAAATATAAAATGCACAAGTGAATGAAGGTAACCAGGTAACAGGATAGGTACACATGCGGTGTACATGTATGCATAACATTATGATGCAACTAGTATCTAAGTAGAAAGATGTTCATGATTAAATGTTGTTAAATACAACTTTTGGTAAAAATGGGAATGGATTCAGTGTACCAGCTGAGAATCCATAACTGTATTTTACAGGGAAACTGGAATTTATAAATACGTTGAATTAGAATTGAATTCTGCTCACATACCTTGTAACAAGCCAGATTCAAATCCGGGTTTAATTCAGCAGTGGACAATTAGTATAAATCTAATAAAAAAAACAAAAACAAACAAAAACAAAAACAAAAAACAAAATAATGATAGGAGGAAATTAAATATTTGTTTCAGCACAACGGATAATAAAACAAGGGCCACCTATCCATCTATAAAATATGACATTATTGATATCCTATACATGTCCAGTTATTGCTTTTGTGTCAGTCAACACAAGTAGCACTTACACTGTCAGGAAGGTATAATCCCCTCCCAGACTCCTTCCCTCTTGAGTCCCGTAGAGTACAACCATAATTAAAGATGAAGTCCAGGGCCCGTGTTAACGAAATTATCCTAAGATATGTCCTAAGACATGTCTTAGGACATATTTAAGGACACTGTTGTAACCATCTTAAGACAGTCTTAGATTGTATAACAAAGCTATCTTAGGACTATCCTAATTTAGGATTTTCTAATGAGTATCCTAAATAAGAATATAATAAAATAAATTTTTAAAAATAAATGTATATAAATGACAAACTACCGAAGTTACAGTTTAAAACAGTTTTAAACTATGCAACGAATATTCAATATTGTAAGTTATAAAATAGTGTGGAACAAAGATATATTTTTGGGGAATAATTAGGTTAAAACTGATTGCAATAATTATAAAATGATCATTATGGTGGATGAAATGAAATTGCATCAAATGTAATGAACGAAAGTTGGGGGTATTGTATTCTAATCAAAAGATATATTATATACATGTTGTTTATATAAATTGAACTGTAATCAAGAAGTTACCTGTCATGTCACACAGGGTCAAAGGATAAAATCGTGCAAGTTTGATACAAAGGTAAATAAAATATCGGTGCGAGTAAAATCGTCATTGTGTCAACAAAAATGAGCAGTTATTTCTGAATCAGAGCTACAGAAGTTGAAAAAAGTTGCTTTTCATGCGACATTTTAACTTAAGACGCTCTTAGGACACCTCTTTTGATGTCCTAAATTTAGGATTAATTTAAGGATATATCTTAATTTATGACACGTTCATTAACCTGACTTAGGACTAAAACTTGTCATAAGACCATCTTAAGACATATCTTAGTCCGGAGACAGCTTCGTTAACACGGCCCCAGAGTCCCTTTTTTTAAATTTGTTTTTGAAATTTGAAGTTAAAGTACAAAATGCTTCCATGCAGTCCCATAAACTCAATTGGTCAAGTCCAAATTCATGATGCATCAATAATAAGGCCAAAGTGCTAAAGTGGGGGGAGGGGGGGGGGGGGCGTTATACCCTCTGTTCGGTAAACATGTTATTTTTAAACTGCTACTCAGTGTTGGTTTGCGCAGTCATTAGAAAATGTGTTCTTTGTATAGCAGTCATCAATGATTCCAGGAATCAAAACAGTTTTTCCGATATACGAAAATCTAAAAAAAAAGTCATTAATTCTCCCTTGTCAAATTTTTCGTTTTATAAATAATGGCCGTAAGATTTTTCTGTTTACATTTCAATATCCCAATTTATTGGAATATTATGCAAATTCTTCAACGTATTTTCTGAAGCAATATTTTTGGATATTTCTAGGATACGTTTGGTTTTGTTGAATTTAAAATAAATAATTATAGCTTTATATCGTAATTTTGATCAATCAATATACTCTCCTTGCAGTTTTAGAAGTGATATAATATAACAAATAACTTTATCCGACTGTAATGTTGACAGAGTGAGTCAAAGTTTTTCATTTCGCTCCAAGACTACTGAAAGTCAATCTGAATAGATGAAATTAAAACAATTCCATATGCCGATGCGTTCTGCTGGATCATAATTACTAACTAATTTTTACTAAGCAATATATGTTTCACTTAGTAAACTTAGTTTAATTACCAAGTAAATTTTACTTAACAGACGTTTATTAGTAATATTTTATTTTCTTAGTAAAAATGAAACAATTACTAAGAGCGTATCGGTTTAACTAAGTATTTGGAATTACTTAGAATTACTAACCATGATTGGAAGTTACTTGAAATAGTGAAAGTATTACTTTTTTAAGGAATTTTAAGTAATATTTTTAGAGTGTATTGAATAACAGCAACAATCATTTCTGCGGACATCGATAATATAGTTGGTTTTGTATTTGTTTTGCTGGGTAGTGGGAGGTGTAACACATTTTATGACACGAGTGTGAAAAATGCTCATCTCCGAATTACTGTCATCAAAAGTGCGAATTTTTACCTACTTTGCAACAAAATAGCTACATGTACATGCATTAATATAGAATGAAGGTAACAAAAGAACAAGGCGTCAACCAACCATTATAGACTAGTTTTTCTGCACGAGTAAGCAAGTGAAAAACCGAGCCGTTTCGGAGGTGATTTGACCTGATTACGTACAAGAATTGTATAACACATTTTCTTTTGTCACCTATGTCTTGTAACTTCGTTTAAATGAAGGTAATACTGTGCGCCGTGAAGTATTCTTCGAAGCAAATTTTATCCGCATAATTTTTAGGCGAGGAAGAAAGTAAAAATCTTTTGGGGTTTCCCTTACGATTTACTTTTCCATCTCCATTTCATTATATTTATTGTACAGACTTTCCTCTATGTTGACCTTCTATGTATTAATGAACACTTGCATTCCATTTACGGAATGTAATTATAAGTATTGAATGTGATATTTACAAGTTTTATTGTCGTGTTAAAGCGTGGACAGTACTACATTTTTCACATGAAGCGCTATGGTCAACACTCTTATACTCCAATTAAACTACAAAATATTGCATTCAATTCTTAATTGCAAATTTTCTTAAAGAATAAACTAAGACAACTTTTCAAAAAGTTGTACATGACAGTTGGAAAACACTCAGGGTTAAATTCAAATATAAAGGCCCAGGCCATGTTAAAAATTTCTTGATTATGATGACGTTTCACAGCGTACAAGCAAATATTACTTACGTACTTTGGGATGATTTCTGGTACGGGTCCCTAAGTGTTCTCTTCTCCAGACTTTATATTGCGGGGGAAAGCATACTTTTTGATAACTTTAAGTTGTTTGCCTGGAGAAAAGGCAAATTTGCACATTATTCGAACGCTTTTATTAGAGATGTTGCATCTAAGAAGTATACAAAGGCGTATACGTATTGACGTATCGCAAAGGCGTACATGGAGAGAAATGTAAATTATGTCTCCCAAAAACCGGCATCAATTTGTCATTTTACAAATGTAATTAAAAATGTGATTTAAGTAAAAGTTTCGGCTTGTGTAAATCAAACGTTACCACGGAAAGATCAATTAAATATATTAGCAAACCAGCACAAACCAAAAGTGATCTTCATTACCCCAATCATACCTCAAAACAAAATGCGAAGGGCTATGGCGTCATGAAGATTGAATTGCAAATTGATCTATTGAAAAAAAATGCTCTGAAAACTCGGAGCGAATTTTCACTTTTTTCTTCGAAATGTTAGCTGCGCGTTTGGCAGCCGACACAAAAATGATACAAGAAAATCTATTTGAATAGATAGGACAGGTTTATTTTCTGACCTCATAATTATTTTTGTAACCAATTTGTCTGTGTTTGTTGTTTTTTGTTTCCTTGTTTGTTTGTTTTTTTTAATACATTTATTTTACTTGGCAGTAAAAATATCAATAGAGAAAACAACTCTTATTACATGCCACGTATTTGCCAAGCCGATGTATCGAAAGATATACGTTTGCATGCATGGCACAAGACTAGTGTATTATTCAAAAATCACGTATATGATGTCTCAGACATAAATCATTCATTCTAAAACCACATAGTATTTATTTACCTTTCGGTATGCTCGATTTATTTCGGTATACTCGTTGAGGTTTCATTGCCAATATTTTTACGAATTTACATAAATGAGAAGGCAGACAGGGTATAGCGAGACCTGAAGATAGGGGGAGAACAGGGAAAGGGGTGGTAGAAAAGAGCAATGGGGAAAATGGATAGAAAACTGGACAAGAAAGAGAGGCAGAGAAAAGGATTGGAGAAAGGAGGAAAAAAGTGGGAGAAAGGCATCCCCTGTCCATCCTCTCACTAATTGGAATAGGCATGAAGGAATTTCATAGAGTATATTGTTAGCACCAACGCAAAAACATCTCTTTAAAATGCCTTACAATATATGTTTACTAAATCTTTTAAAAGTGAAAAGAAAAAAAAAACAGTAATATTGCAACAAAATAACCGTTGGAAAATCACAATAACATTATAAGGTTATGATTATTTAATTGGTTAGATTTTTACTTCTATAATTAGCAATATTTCAGATATATCGGGAAGAAATCAATTTAATCTATTCGAAAAAATCATAATAATAAGGTGAAAGAAAACAGCAGCTTTCACAAATGGCATTAGTACTTGTTAATTTTTATCTTTATTTTTTTTTTGCTATCGCGCACATGACGAAGGAAGTATTTGTTTCAGACCTGGTGCCAGTAAAGTGTCACATATAACCTAAACATAATGCGTTGGTTTAAGATGAGTTACCAAAAAAAAACGACATAGCACTTTTATGTAATCTGGGGAGGGTATGGTCATGGTGATATAACTTTTTTTTCATCTGCTTCGCAGCCAAAATAGATTTAATACGAGAAAATTTATTTGAATTGAAAAGACAAGTTTATTTTCTGACCCATAATTTGAAGCTATGGTATTCGTTATTTGTCTTACCATTTTGTGTATTTATTTTATGTCGGTTGTTTTTTAATCATTCATGAAACAATTCAATAGAGAGAGAAGAAAAACTCGTATTACATGTCACGTGTTTGTAAGAGTGAAGTATTGAAAGTTGTATCTTAGTTTGTATTATGTTACATTCTCAGATCAAAGGTGAAGTATTTCGTAGCCAATGGAAAAACATTACTTATTCATTGTTTTAACCCCCTCGAATTTCTAATTCTAAATGAAAATCTGCACTCGTCAAAAAGTTATCTTAACAATAAATGACAGAAATGATTACACAAATAGCTGAAACCAAAAGCTCACCTTTTTAACAATGTGTAATATAATGAGGTGAAGGCTAAACACTATAGGCAAAAAAGCTACTTTGACATGAACCTGGTATGTGTTTTGTTTTTTCAATTACATCAGGTGTCAGATGCCAATTGAGATAATGTTTAAAATGCTGACAAACGAATAAGATACAAGTTCAATGCTCCACTCATGTCAATTAGATTTCTCGGCTCCGCCTCGAAATCTAATTTGGCACAAGTGTGTTTATAAAAGATCAAGTATTCTCTTTTCCGGACATCCGGGTAATTTGACGATACGAGTTATCTCCCCTCAATTGTTGTCGTCAACAAAGTGAAACATTCGCCATTTTGTTTACGACCGATAATCATCTAGGGCACATTGAAATTCAAAATATACGAAATATTAACACTGACAGCATGCCTGAAACATGCTGTGCTGTTGATTGTACTAACCATAACTTTATGTTCAAAAAGTAGTCGTTCCACAAAGTTCCAAAAGACAAAACAGACGTTCTTTGTGGATGGCTGCCCTGAAAAGAGATAACCCAGATGGTACGCAATGGATTCCAACAAAGAATTCTCATTGTGTTGTGAACATTTTATATCAGGTAAGCATTTTTTTGCATTATTACTCTTAGTTCTTTTGTATATTAATAGATTTTTGAAATGATGATAATTGTGCGTTGCATAAACTAGGGGATCTAAAAATGGGGGGGGGGGGGGTGTCAAAGACAATTGTTATTTTTCTTATTATACTCAGATCATTGAACGTTTGTCATATCAATTGTCTTTTTATTTGGTGCAATTATTCACTATTCTTTTATAAAGAAAAAATAAAATTGGAAATTAAATGCATATATCCAGGTTTCAGTCATCTTTAGCTTTAAACCCTCGTGGAAGAATCTCCATAGACCATGATGATCCATGATTATTTCAGGGATAAATTGCACAAGGACTAATTATTTAATTCCTTTTTGAAAATTGATTTATTGTGTGTTGTGTGGTTAAACACAGTAATGATTCTGCAAACATTTTATGATGAGCTAAAGTAATAATTCATTTATTTACATAAATAAAAGACCCTTTCACGATAACTGTGGTCCTGTATTTTGCACATATGCTCATATTCCTTTGAGTGGGTAAAATGCAACGTCATAATATACATGACGTCTTAACTAATTGTTCTACGACGTCATTTTTGCGGGAACTGTTTTTATTTTCCACTCAAAACCACAGGAACGCAGTTATCGTGAAAGGGTTTATAATCAGCTGATCAGTGTAGATAATTAACTATCAAAACTTGAAGATGTATAATGAAATTAAAATCAGCAGTGATAAAATAACCGCTTAATTAACACTTGCCAAAAAATAAACCAACAAACTTGTGAAAAACAGATGAAATCATTTATGTGGATTGACAAATATTACCGAACAGAATTGTCAAGAGGCAAAAAAAAAGCAGGTCGAAATGACCGACCATTTAACTTGAAGGGGGAGTTATGTTTTTTTTTTCTGGACAGAAATTTTATTTCGCGCTTTGCACGAAAAAAATTAGTTATTCTTTTCACTTGTATCAACAAAATATTTTTTTTTTCAAAATTGACATTATTTTTCTGGGCAGAAAGCCTCTTTCAGACTTTTTTTCATCATTTTTGCAGCCAAAATATTTTTTTCACATAAAATCAGCTCCAAAATATTTTATTTTGAAAAAAAACTATAGCCCCCTCCCCCCTTTTCAAGTTAAATGGTCGGTCCCTTATTGCATGCATGTACATTGTAGTGTCTTGAAAACTACTGTGTGTTCGTAAATACAATGTATACTAAGTTTAGTACAGACTCCATACATGTTATTGTATTAGATATGTATAGGTCTTAAAACCAATTATTGTAATTGTGCTTGTACCAATGTGTACCAATAAATATTTGTATTTTATGATACATTTTTAACTTAATATTTGTATAATAATTATCTTCTGTTTTTTATAGGAAAACCAAATGATGATCCAACACACCCAGACTTTGCACATGTCAACACAAGCCAAGCACAAATGGACCACAAAATGCAACGTTTCGCTAATGCCAAGAAGCGCCATATGTCAAATGAGTCTACACCAAGTCAGTCTATTAAAAAACTAAATTTGTCACCAAGGGAATGGTTTCCTACAATAAATGATGAAAATATAGATCCGATTCTGTGTTCGACAATCCATGATGAAACTATAGATCCGATTTTGTGTCCGACAATCAATGATGAAAATAAAGAGCCGATTCTATACATAGCAGAGACCGATTCTATACATAGCAGAGAAAATACCACCAGAGGACTTAACTTCACCACCGGCTACTGGATTTGTTTAGACAGTATCACAATCTGAACGCGAAATGCTATATACAGAAATAGACAATTTGCGTAAAGAGAAAGAAGCTCTGGCAAAGGAAAATGATGACATTCAAAGTGAGTTTCTTCAGACAAGGCTATCATCAACTGCTATTGACTCCAACCCAAGTAAAAGTCAATTTTACACCGGAATATCATATGATGTGTTTGTAACAATATTTACTTTCTTATCACAGTTCATTACTAGGACATCTTTATCAGACAAATTTCCTCATAGGGGTCAGTTCTACATTACCCTAGTTAAGTTGCGTTTGGACTTGCCATTTGAATTACTAGCTTGGCAATGTGGACAGGCTCATTCAACTATAACTGATGTGTTTTTGAGATGGATTAATCTTATGACTGCTAAACTTAGTTTCCTTGTTCACTGGCCAGACAGTGAAACTTTACAAAGTGCGTTACCCAGTGTATTTAAGTCTACGTTTCCAAGACTAACAAGCATAGTTGATTGTTTTGAAATCTTTATCGACCGTCCAAAAAAATTACATGCACGTGCCAAGGTATATTCAAATTATAAAAAACACAATACTGTAAAAGTGTTCATCGCATGTTATCCCTTAGGATCAGTGACATTCTTGTCGAAGGCATGGGGTGGTCGCGTAAGTGACAATGAACTTGTTCGTTCCAGTGGTTTCATCAGTCACAACTACCACCACCCAGGTGATCAAATCCTTGCCGACCGTGGTTTTACTCTACAGGAAGACTTTGCAGCTGCCTGTTCTGCAGAACTTATCATACCTTCATTCAACAAAGGTAAAAAAACAGTTGTCAGCTAGAGAGTGGAGACTTCAAGAAAGATAAGTAGTGTTCGAATACACATTGAAAGGGTGATTGGACTAATGAAAAATCGCTATTCAATTTTAAAGGGACTAATGTCTGTGATAATGATTAAATCCTTCAGTGATGAAGTAAAAGATAGTGAACTCTCGTCAATCGATAAAATACTTCAAGTTTGTGCGGCCCTGACTAATCTAGGTGAAGGAATTGTCTATGCTGAAGACTAGCTTACAGTGTAATTTCTTGTTTTTAACGTTGTGTAACTGAAGGACAATTAAATTAACTTCTGGTTTTCATGAATGTTGTGGTTAACAGTTTAATTTCAAGTCTGTGTGATTTGATGGTGTTAATTTATGGAAGATGTAATAAATATCACAGCAAGTATTTTTTCTTGCATATGTCCTAAGAAAATTTAAGCATATTGAATATAGCTGAAATACATGTACTGCTTATGCTGTTATAAAGGCATTCCCACCGTATTGAAACGAAACCATATATTGGTACTTGGACAGATACCATCCATAGAGAAAAGTATTGAACTGTTACCTTACACTAATTTTGGTACTAGCTAAGTTAGTACCAAGTTTATTGTATGGTAACAGTTCAATGCTTTTCTCCATGAATGGTACCAGTGCTAGCACCAATATCTGGTGTCGTTCCCCTACGGTAATTTGATCGACCTGAACACACTGTCCAAATCAAAAAAGTTACAGCCACATGACCAAGGTCACTTGATATACAATAAAATTGTTCATCATATTACTGGATTCTTACATGTAGGTTAGAAATCAAACAAAATTTTATCAATATTATAGATGAAATTTTATTTCTTGAGCACAATGCATATAAACATGATAAATCCCTTACAAAATACTTAATTAAAACATGATTAAAAAAAGCACAGACTTAAATTGCATCAGTAACAGAAAACTCGTTAAATGAAGTAAAAATTAACAAGAGCTTGACATGCTTGGAATAAATCAAATTCAACAATAGAAGACGTTAAAAGATTTTCAAATAGTTTCTTATGTCTGTAAGACATTGAACAAATAAAGGGATATGGGACAAAAAATGGTTTGAGATAGCACCATTTTTTGCTTAAAAACATATGCAAAAATGAAAACTTACACAGATAAAAACATACTGTCCATTTCAAAATAAATACACATAACCGTAGAACTGGACTAACATTATATACTAGACCACACATATTTGTGTACTACAGTGTAATATCTATACCTCAACAATGTTGTTTAAAAAGTATACACCATCAATAACACACAATTGCCGATACACTTTAAACTTATATGAGAATTGAAGAAAAAAATAGCAAAGTACTTAAAATTTGTTATTTCATAGCTTATTGTTTGATAAAAAAAGTTGGTACTGCTCTAATAACATCAAAATACACAAGCACAATGTTTAAGTGTCACCGTTGATTTTTACAGAACCGACGATACCACACAGATTTTGGAACCTGTTTCATTTTTATACATTCTAGATGAAACCATTTATATTTACATTGGACATTGTCACAACCAATTATATAACCGGACTCTGGTGTTGGCAAATACAATAAAGGGTATCTTTCGGAGTACTAGTTTTCTTTTGATTCGTTGAATGCTAAAGCTGGCGGGTTAGAAGCTCTGCAAGAATGCACATTACAAAAAAAGATGTTGCATGACTTAACATTGTCTGGATGTAGGCATTGTCTCTAACAACATGGCAAATAATAAGAAAGTTAGTGGCCCAAACAACAAAATCACAATACTGGGTATCATGCACGTACATCTGTAGCTGAACCTGACTATAATAGGGATGCGTTGTCTTTAGTTTGTTGCGGTCATACACATAACAAGTAGGGTTGGCCATAAATTCTTCTAATGTGCTGGATCTATGTTTGTATGGACATTTAACCTCAATAACACTTTTTTTCATGACATGCACATGTTGAGACTGAATCTGGACTAACACCAATAAAAGGATGCACTTGGTCTAGTAAAAATCCTGTTTTAACTCCTTGAAACACGTGTACAGCATAATGAAATTTACTGTTTTTTATGCAACATCGGTATTTTTTGTATTAGCTACACGTAAGTTCTTATGTTGGGTGGACATTATCTAATTATATGCTTTTATTGCTTGTTGTTCATGTTGTCGCCCCCAAACAATGACTGGTGAATTTATAGGTGTTGATGAAGGGTTGCAAATCTGTAAAATCAGAGATGTAGATGGTTGTTCTATCGGAGTGTGTAAAACCCTGTGGATGGTTGATGAGGATATTCTTCCTTTTCGTTGTTCATACCAGGTCATGGAACTGCTTTCGGCTTTTGTACAGTCATAAATGTGGGCTTGCTCATTTGATGTAATTGTAATGTGGTCACAAATGCCTTTACACTTTGTATATAGTTCATCAACTGTTAGTTCCATATTTGTAGGATCGTACAAGGTGTTAAGTGGCAGTGGCAACTAAGCAATAATTGGTGTTGGTTTTGTCCAGTGAAATTTATCTGACACACCATTAAAAGTTGACAAGGCAACTGGCTTTGACTGACATGAATAAAGTGCTTGCAGGAGTTGCTGTTGTTGTTGGTCATCTGCTGGGGCAAACTGCTTGACTGGTCTTCGTTTACGGTTTTTGGCTTTAGTTACTTTAGTTGCTTTATAAAATTTTATGTTGTTGATTTCATCAGGGACAACCTTTTTGACGAAGTCGGCATTCAACTTGCACGGTAGCTCTGTACATGCTGTTTTAGTATATCCTAACTTGACGGCTAGCTCCACTTTGAAGAGTAACGCACCTATATGTGAACACGACTCTGACAATCTGGAAAAAACCAAGATATTGTTTAACATAGGTTGGATAAATAAAGTACAAGAACTTTAGCTCATAATGGACACTCCTCAGGTTTTTTGAAATTTTCTTTTACTTTCAGATCTCTGTTATCGTATCTATTATCATGCACTACAAACCATTTTAAACTGCCCCCTTCTTGATTTTATAAATATGATTGCATACAACTTGACTAGACTTTTGACCAACTTGGTGAAACTATTAATATAACTTCATTGCATTTGCATTTGATTTTTTTTTTCACTTTACTTCAGTATTTTTCGCTTCAAATGATATGATGAATGCTCTAATAATATAAAAATATAGCATGAGAATCAGGTCAATTCATGGACATGCAGACATGATTACAGTACATTGGCCTTGGACTGGACCCTCTGTCAATATGCTCCAGTCACAACACTACACTATATTTGTATGATTTTAACTGTAAAACCTTGAAATCATAAAGTTGAGGAGTGACCATACTTTATTTAAGACAAATTACATACTTCATGTAATTTGGCTTTTTGACAAATATGTTAACTTTCAGATGGTGTAAATAAATTTTCTGGCTTGATTAATAGTAAAAGTAAATATTTTGTCCTCCAGGTTCCACAGGATGTGAAAAAGAAAATTTATTATATGTCCATTAGTGGTTAGCTGAAAAGTTGCACAAATTATGAGGAGTGATTAGCATATCACTTGCCCCTTTTGCAGTTACAATTATCGTCTCTTTGACATTGCAATGTAACTCATATAAATGAGATTGGTACAGGGAGATAACTGACAAATTTTTCTCATTGATCGGACTTTATAAAAAAAATGCAAGACTCAAAACTCAGAAACCAATGGTCGTCCCCTCATTTCAAAGCGTTTGCTCTTTTGGGGTATGAATCTGATATGGACATTAATGTGATAGGTGTCATACATGTAGCCCAACGTGTAGTAAGATATATGCGTACAGTTCGGGAGCACATTATACCAAAAATGTTTTGTGTCGTTCACACTGCTAGTGTCTTATCGTTTTGTGGCATATTCGTGTCCCTCTTGATTTGTTCGTCTTATCTGTGTCTTGTTGTCCTAAGTACTTCTAAATAACCTTTTTTTAAGGATTTTTACACTTAAAATTCTCCCATGTTCATTCCTTTTTCCTTCTATATATTGTTTGCCAGTTTATTTTTTGTAGCCGCAGGGCTTTTCCAGGCTTCTTTGGATTGACAGATAAGCCTCTTATATTCAAATTTGTATCGATATTGGAATATTTTTTAAGATCAAAAATAAGTATATATTTACCCTGCCATATAATCACAATGGGCAACAGCAACACAATCTTCCTTAGTGAGAGCAATCCATCCTGCCATGTAAAATATGTGGGCATCTAAACTCTTGAAAGATGTCATGCTTTCCCTAGTGAATATACCTACAAAAGAATTCTTAGAGAGATATTTTTTATGCTTAGCCAAAGAAATTCATTTCTGAAAAAAAATTCATGTCATAAGAGGAAGGGTAATTCAAAGTAGCAATTAATGGCAGGTAACAAGCAACTTGCTTTTTTGTAGACATTTTGCACACAGCAACAATTATACCCCCCCCCCCTCCATCACATCCTTGCGTCCCACTCAAAATTACCCTATCTTATTGAGCCAACTCAAACTGTTGGGCATGCAGTCTTCAGTGTAAAAAAAGGTAATGAAAAATTTATTGTATTTATAATTATCTTCATAAGAAAACACATAAAATCCTTGCTAACCAAGTTTGTTCTAACACTCAGTCAAGAAAAGCAGTCAGTTAATTGTTGTTTCTAAATCATTTTCATTATTTCAAGAGATATGCTAAATGCAAAATCAAAAAAAAAAAAAAAAAAATTATCACAACCTAACAATAAATGAATTTTTTCAAAAACTTTATTTTCATCCTTATTTTCTTGTCTCAATACATGACATAACATCAGGTAAATAAATTACACCTGTTTATTAAAAATGACATATTTATGACCCTGGAGAACAAGTGTTAACCACAGGTAGTAATTTAAAAGGTATCCAATCACACTGATGATTGTTGTTAGCAAATATTTATGACACAAAAATCTAATGACAGTTGTTAATAAGAAATTGAAATAAAAATATTATGCAAATTTTATTATCCTGTAAATTGATTGCAAACTTTGACTTAATTTGACCTTGAATAACAACTGTAAAAATATTTGCTTCAAGAACATTTTTATAACTTTGAAATTAATGGCAATAAAAAAAATTGTTTCCTGAATGGCTCATTTATGGCTTCATCAAATGTATGAAAAAGTAAAGTTTCACTAGTAAAAACATTTTACTTCCTGAACATGCTGTTTGGTTTCATGTAATTTATATCTTTGGCTTATATAAAATAATTCTCAAATAATTTTAGAAAAAAATGCTACAGAATATTTATTTTACTACTAAATGCAATAGGACAAGTAATATGCTTGCTTAGTCGAGGTCGACAGGGTTGGACAGTCTGTTCTCCAATATCTCACAATTTGGGGACCCGTTTTTCAAATTACCACATTGTTTTTTCCCCACTTCTGACTTTTTTTATCATTTCCCCCGTAATTGTTTGCCCTCCAAAACAGTTTCCAGTGGCGGATTTAGGGGGGTTCGGGTGGGCCCGGCCCCCCTTAGGTCGGAAAATATTTAAAATTCCTAGTTTTTTTTTTAAATTGGTTCCGGGCCCCTCCTTTTGAACAA
>MJUU01031501.1:23810-50343 GCA_002080025.1 Modiolus philippinarum | reverse complement strand
CCCCCCCCCCCCCCCAGCAGAAAGTCTGTATCCGCCACTGGTGTCAACCTCCCTAGTAATTGCTATTACTGGTTACCTATTCAGGTTGTAGTACATCACGACAATGGAAAAACAAATAATAATAATAATAAAAGAAACAATATCTTATAATCTAGAATAAGGTTTCTGTCTGTTTCAGCAACTCGTGATCACTCACTCAAAATTCTGGTATAACTTCTTTTTTCATTTATTTTCTTTTTATCTAAGGAAAATTTTTATTTTGTTCATTTAATTTGAGAATTTTGTAACTTGACAGTTTTTTTTCAGTATTCTGCTACAATTTTTTTTTTAATTAAGTTTTAATTTTAGTGTACTGGAGTACAGAGATGGGTCCGATTACTTTCATCAAATTACATTAAATTACAATTACTTTCCAAAATGTATGATTAATAAATTAATGATTACAACATTTTAAACATGATTAAATTAAATTAATGATTACATTGAAGAGTAATCATGATTACATCTGATTACATTGAATTCTTGAATAACTATGATTAAGAAATTGCAATATCTTTTTTTTTGTTCTTTTCTAACTAAAAAAGAATGTAAGTCCTGTTCTTCTTGATTCAGTATTTTCCCCAGTGTTTGATATGAGTTTGGTATACATGTATGCCATTGGTGTTAACCTTTAAGAAGAACTACATTTTGTATGTTGGAGAACTCTCTCATAAATGTTTTAATAATGGGAGATTATGCGTGACAACCTTTATCAGGCATTTCCTTGTGATAAAAGGATAACATTAAAACAAAAATAAGTAAGGAGGTTTTACCATTATCAGACCAATTACCTAAAACAACATAATTAACTGCTTTTGGTGGCTTCTATTGTCATACTGTGTAAATAATAATTGTTTCCAGTATAAATGAAGCGTTTAAATAAACATTTTTGTATAAAAATAACAATTATTTCTTAAAATATTGTATTATTCTGAAAATGTTGGAGATTTAGGGAGAGTTTTTCTCTTTGTATGAGATTTTTGTCTACCAGGAGGGAGAACCTTAAGTGGGAGACTTGATGAGTTATTGGGAGTCTCCCTCACAATGTGGGAGGGTTAACAGGTATGCATATATGCACAATTACTCCGTACCCCCTTATTTTCAATTCTTGGTATGGCTTCTGTAAATGTATATTTGATTATCTTCAATACAATCAAATAGTTATACATGTACATGTATAATAATGCCTTAAGGGACAAAACAAACTAATTGCTTTCTACGGTTCATTCCTCCTATTCCCACTTTTTAAATATCAGGTAAGAAAAAGTAAAAATTCATGTGGGAATAGGTGGAAAACTTACCAAACAAAGGATTATACTGTACAAACAATCTTTAATTAACCTTTAATTAAATGTTGGATGGGAACATGAAAATGAATTATTTGTGCATGTAGATTTGTTATTTTCACTGGATTTTTATGCAAAGAAAAACATTTATAAACATTTCAAAAAATAGTCTCAAGTCAAGCAAAGATATACGAAAACACATAGTTACTGTAAATTAAGTATGTCCATTTGGAAGACATCAGTAGTTATAAGACAATAAATTAATGCATTTTATATATTCACAGTAAGATCGTTACTCCATTTGAAGCATGGATCTAGCTTTGAAACTACATATTATGTTGTTGACATATTTTTGAACATATAAGTGATTTATTAATTTTATAGACTGTTTTGTATTTTCCACCAAAACCAGCTTGATGGTTTTGAGTCATAACAATATTCATTTGTTTGCCTTTTCCGTCTGTATATGCCCGTTTTAATTACATGTAATTATAATTGTGTCTTTTATAGAAGTTTGGCTATTACACCGTGAATTCAGTTCCTAAGCTAGGCCATTTTCAAAATATGCTAATATGTTGTAGAAAATCGTTTAATCTTGTCTCTGGAACCCGTATTTCCGTGGAATAAAATTAATATATACTACACTTGTATGTTTTTGGAGATATTAGCAATTGAAAATGGCTGTACATTTCTTTTTTTTCTACATTTAACATTTTGTTATTTGGCATGTGAATGTATACATACTTGACCTTGGCATTTAGCATTATTTGGCTAGATAGGTATATACTTATTTTTTTTATTTTAACAAAAGCCATCAAAACTGCATCAATGTGACAATTTCAGTTGCTGAATATTAGAAGAATACTGATTATCCTCTATTTTTTGTAAAAGTTTATCACTAATTAACGAAATATTTTTTCGATCTGTAGCCTAAAAAAGTAGATTAACTTTCTTATTTTCTTGTCTTTTATTTACGTCATTTCTTTATTTCTTTCTTTTTTTTTCTGCATTTCCGTAAAGAAAAATTGGAAAATAAATCAAGATACAGGTACAAAAAGGTTAATTACAGGTGACATTTAAGAACCATTAATTACTATAAAAACAAATTAAACATCAAAGGAATTGCTATGTGGGAATAGAAGGAATAGTGAATTTTAAAAAGTGGGAATAGGTGGAAGACACCCTTTCTACCTGTCAACTCAAAGGTGACATTAACACTGATTAAACAATAGATTGAAATTTTGATTAAAAAATAAACAAAAACTTAATTATGACCATAACTATACTTTAATCAGGAATAAGTCCTTAACAACTTTATCTGTTTGTGATATGATTATTTTCATGTGATAAAATTATAATTTGATCATGTAGTGGTGGATCCATTGAAGGGGGTTCCAAAGATAAATTGACCAAAACAAATTAGAAAAGAGAATGAATGGAACAACTATGCAATATTTGCAAAATCTCTTGTCAAAGATGATGTTATATTCTGAACTCAATCTGAAGACACATCCTTTTGACAAATTAAAAATTTTCCCACCTTTTGGCATTCATTATTCAATCTGTCACAAAAGTAAAATGCCATTGAATTTTCCTTTATGTATTTGTGATCAAATTTATGAAAATATATCTAGTAAAATTTGCTGATCTTACATACATTTTCCCCTAAAGAATATTTTTTGTTCATTTATATAAAAAGAAAAATACTTCCATTTGCACAATTTTTTCAATTATGTTACAGTTGTTTGATATTTTTGAGAATAATTTTTGTATGAAAAGAGCCATGATTTGAGATTTTAATATTTCAATTGTAATCAGAATGTAATCATAAAGTAATCAGGATTACAGGCTATTTTTGAAAGTAATTGATTAAATTAAATTACATGTAATCAGATATTTGGCTGATTAATGATTACACTGATTACTTTGAAAAATGTAATCGATTACAGCTGATTAACGATTACAATTACAATTACCCCATCTCTGCTGGAGTAATTTATCAAATATTTTTCTTCATCTAAATGCTACTGTCTTAAAAATGTATAACTGATAATCTTTTCTGATACCTTTGACTGAAATGAGCATGAAAAGAAAAAAAATGACCTGCAGAACTGATTTTTCTTAACATATATATTGATGTTCGAATTATTGTAAGGTAAATTAATTACACATTAACAGTTAATATTTGAAAAGGTTCTATTTAACAACTTTCAAAGTGTTTTTCTTTATATCGCACTTTTGGATCTATCTTAAAAATTAAACAGAAATTTAAAGTAATGTTTTCTCTTTAGTCATCAATTATTAAATTCAGCTCCTGTTCTTTTCACTTATTACTATGCAATATTTTAATAATTTTCTCATCAATTAGGTATAATAACTAACAAATTCTCTTTTTTTACAATCATTATTTAGTAACGTGTTTTCACATTATTTTCTTTTTTTTATTTTTTGTGTCTTTAATTTTATTTCTTTTTCTGACATCTACAGTATAGATCTGGTATGAATTTCACAATTTATTTAAAGTGTAGAGGTCACTTGACATATGTATTGACCTTTGACATTCAGTTGATTTTTTTGTTTAAAAAATAATTAAACTTTAAAATCTAACTACATTTGCACATATGCAGTTGATGCATTACATGATTTAAATATTAAATATTAATTGCAGATTAAAAAAAATAATTATTTTTTAAACAAAAAAATCAACTGAATGTCAAAGGTCAATACATATGTCAAGTAACTGTATGAACATAATTAACACTAGTACACATGTATATTTCACTGTTGTCGATTAGAAAGTGATGACAAGGTGTTAATTAGGGCTTAATTTTGTTATCCCATTGTAACCATACGTATCCAAGGAGTCGCTTCACCTCCTAAGATAGTGAATGGACGTAAAAATTTTGTGAGGAGAAGAAAGAAGCAAAGAAGACGTTTTTTATATCATTTTTAATGCTGTTTATATCTAACATTTTAGTGTCGATGTTCGATTAGACTGTTTGCCACCTCCTATTTAACTTTTTAGATAAACTTACCCGTTTCATAACCATTTCTTTAAAACCGCAGTCTGTCTGCAGCGCGGCCTGAAAGGCGCCATCTTTGATTTTTTTCAAATTTTATTTTATGTCATTCTGACTTTTATCATCCATTAGCAGCATGTAGGGCTTACGGCTACATTTAGAATTTTATCTTCTTTTATTTTTTACATTCACCCAGTTTTTTTCTTTTGAGATAGTTTGCTTTTCTCGTGTAACATGTGAAATTGTTTTTTGTCAGCTCACGTTCTTTTTTATGTTTTAATTAATTAATTGTCTTTTTATTACATTCACTATATAAAAGTCAAATATTTTTTAAACCCTCGTTAATTTCAAATTTCAAGTAATATATATAAGTAGGTAACCATCCCCCACAGAGACGAATCACCTCGCTGCTTATGTCGTTTAACAAATTACATAAGTTTCTCAGTAAGCCAGAACCACCTCTGAATGGTAACAGGGTTTATACATCTGCAATTGTTGCTGATAGCAAAGGAATATATCTGAGAGATCAGGTTATTGCCACCCACCCCATAAGTCTACATATTAAGTGGTGGTAAGAAAGAGGTTCTAATACCGAAGAAACACTTAAATGGGTAACTGAAAATATACATAAGAAAGTACATTCTTTTCCTCTGGTTATATATTTGAATTGGGACGTGTGATTTGACAACTAAATCTAATCAATATATTTCACTTGCCTCGCCTGGCTCAGACTCTGCTGTCGAAAAGATTATTAAAGGCCTGCAAGAATTAGTGAAGTTCGTACTGAACAACACTGACTGTAAAATAACTATTTTAGAACTCCCGGTATATTCTATTGTCAAATATAACAAATACAAGCACCATAAAAACCAAGAGGAATTTCGGGATCAGGACATCGAATTAGATCAACAAATACGCAAATAAAATGCATTCATAAGGAACTCAAACGAAATTACTAACTCACATAGCCTCATTTTCTCCATAGATTTACAATCCCACAGGAAGATAAAATTGAAATCTGGTAAACACTCAGAAAACAAAAATTATTACAATTTTGATTTGTACAAAGACGGTATACATCCACATCCTACATTGGCAAAATACTGGCTCAGAAAAATTACTAATCAGATGAAAATTAACTGTTGGCAGTAAATACCGATCATCCTATTTTAGCTGTGTTAACATTGGTAAACTATATAACTCAAAGTCTACAGTTTCTAGGTTGTACGTGATATTAACTTTATCTGGTCAGCACGGATTTTCCGAGCTATACCAAAAACGTATTAGTTCAACAAGTCGTATTCAAAGTTAACGTCTCTTCAAATTTAATTTGGAAATTGACTGTTCTCCTGTCAACAAAGATTCTACAATTTTATTTTAAATTGGACGAAAAATTTATTTGGTGAGCACGGGTTATTCCGAGCTATACCAAACATTCTGGACATATAAGTCATAGCTAGAATGACATTCTTAATCAAATTTTGAGAGATATTTAAGTCAGTCAGCACGGGTTTTTCCGAGCTTTACAGCAATTACCTATATTTCTTTAGCGTAAACTACAATGGCTGAAAATATAGTCAGTATGCAAACGAATGATAACAATAATATGATGGCACTACGTAAAAGTCAGAGAACATCAAATACAAATCTACGTAGAGTTAGTCTGAGCCCAATTAAAACACAAACTAATGAAAGAAGTTACCAACTAAATAGAAATGAGGCTATCAACAAGAAGTTAGATAACTGTAGTTCAGATCATATAAAGGTGGATTATAAACCAAAGAACAATCTTAGAATTTATCTTAGTACAGCTGCTTGTGAGCTTATAAAACAAAAATCACCTACAATACTAGAAACATATACTTACAATGAAGGTCTTGCTATTGTGTATGAAACATCAACAGATGAAAGTAAAGTGGAAGTAGAATCAAGATTTACAGTTACCACTATGTTACAATCTGGGAAAGCTGGCAGTCAATCAAAGTTTACAATTAAGGTAGATGGGCACTCCAAATTTGTTTCCAATAATTTTTTTTTAATTTTTACAGGAAAGTTTCCTTATTATATAAGCATTGAAATAAAATAATAAAAAAAAAAGGGGGGGGGGTCACCGTGCTTGTTTTTAAAATAACTGATATCAAAATAATCAGATATTTCTAATGAATATATAGGGAAAAACAGGTATATGTTGATTTCTTTAAAACTATTCCATATATTTCTTTCTACTTTACACATGTGTTAGACCTTTAAACATACTTTCAAAATATATAAAGAAAAATTGGGGTCACCGACTTTGTTTTCCTTATAATTTGCAAAATGTGAATCTATGTTAAATATTTTTATCAGATTATTTCCCTTTTTAAAAAATCCTCTTCCAATTTGTTTAATTGTCAAGTTGCCATAATTCGTCTAATTAGACAAAGACATGTGGAATCAAGTCTATGTTGGTTCTTTGCATTTTGTATTATGGATATAATATTGATTGATTCATTACAAATAAAAATATATGCATATTTAAAAAGCAGATAATACCATAACAGCATAAGTAACAAATTCAAAATGGCGGAAGACTACCGATCTACCTTAATAGCCATCATACAAGCTCATCTTTACTGGTAAATGGGTCCAAACTTAAATTATTTGTTGACAACTTCCAAAAGTGGAAAAAGCTATACATGACAATTTTCATAGTCTCAGCAAAATGAATGAGCAAATACAGCAACTCACTCTAAATAACGTAAACCTAGCTCATGATATGGAAGCCCAACTACATTACGAGTCTACGACAAGCCCCGAAGCCCTGAACCTTAGCGAGGAACGAGAATATATATGTCCCAAATGTCAACATCCAGCAGGAATAGAAACAATAGCATGCGAAGACTGTAATGAATGGTTCCATTTTGAATGTGTAGGGTTAACCACCACAGATATAAACAATATGGCAGAAAAATTAGATTTTGTTTGTAAACTCTGTATTGACAATCAATTATATGCAGTATGTATGGAGGAAAGAACTGAGAAAAAAGAATTAAAAGCTGTAGATCAACTCAGTTAAAATCAGCGAGCTGAAGTGGAAACAACAAGTTCGACTTTGCCAGTCCAGGAAGCACGGATTTCTCCGAACTGTACTGGACCTATAGTCAAATCAAAAACTAGCTTGAGTAATGAGAGCTCAAATATAAAACAACAAATGTTAACACCAGAAATAAGCCAGTCAGCACGGATTTCTCCGAGCTATACTGACTCTGATAGCGACTCAACACCGAAAACTACATACCAGTAGACTGAAGAAATATCTAAGTCATCTAAAGAGAAGCGATCCAATAAAACATCTAACAGTAGAATAACAAATAAAAAACTACTGCTGAATGAAAACCAAAGACTATATATTATTAAATTGGAACGAAAGCTAGAAGATAGGGATAAAACCATTCGAATTATGGAACAACGTTTGACACATCTCGAATGTCAACAACAAACGAGACGAAATAACCAACATGATAGTATTTACCATATAGAGGACCAATCATGCCAAACAAACTGCCAAATGCAATATGTCAGAGCCTTAGAACATCAACTAACTCAACATATGTGCATTAACACAGCACTTACTATTCAGATGGCCATGCAATTACAACAAGCTATGCTGACTAAGCAGTCGACTACAGGGCTACCAAACTTCAATATAAACATTCCAGCTCAATATCCATCTAATGATCAAGTTAGTGGAAACCCTTATCAAAGTCAATATAATCAAGCGACAGAACAGGCAAATTCCATACTCTACCTACCAGGCCGACCCCTTTCGTTCAAACTTCAACTCATCAGTCACAGCACTATCCAACTTTAAATCCTTACATTCCTGATCAATCAACAGGTATGCCACCACCAACACATGGACCAGCGGTTTTTCACTCAGCCAAAGGCAACAGTTCCTTCACAAAATGTACTTCCGCATTTTCAACCATCGCAGAATATGCCACCACCACCACCACCACAATATATACAACCTCTACAAGCTCAACCATCATGTGGTCCAGTGCCTTTTTCAGTAACAACATATAACCCTTCATCAGTTGATAATGCACATTATCCAAGCTCTAGTAGCTACAACCAGAGTAGTCATGTGGGAACAGATTTATATGTGAATACAAAGTCAGCAACTGCACATAGTGTCTAAAAACCAATATATACGTCAAGTTCTATAAGCATCCAATCCAGAAATGCCATTCAACAAGTAAAAAGTAACAGTATACCCAAAACGACTTGGAGAAACCATTCTGATGAAAAAGACTTGTACTCTAAGCAAAAACTTAATGAGGAATCACAATCCCAGTCAGCACGGATATGTCCGAGCTACACTGGACCTAAAAAATTATCTATAGATCAAGAAAAAATGTCATCTCAGTCAGCACGGGCTTTTCCGAGCTATACTGATCTTACGTCAAATATACGAAAGCCAGAAAGTCACCAAGAAGCGTCCTTTTTAACCATTCCAAGCCTCAAAAAAGTACCACCGAATGTGAATCAAATATGCCAGGAAATGAATATAACAATCATTACCTGTAACATTGAAGGGGTGAAATCAAATAAAGAGTACCTTCATAGTTTAACTGAAAAACAATCATTCATATGTGTTCAAGAACACTGGCTCTGGTCCTTCGAATCAACGCATTTCAATGAAGCATTACTTAATATGGATAATTATACAAGATGCAGTGACTGTAACACCCCAATCAATAATTTTCAAGTACCTAGAGGCAAAGGCAGAATATTAATATTGTTGCCAAAACATTGGAATAAATATGTTAAGAAAATAGAATTAGGTAATGAAAGAATTATAGCCATCGAAATACAACCAATCCTGTATGTCTGATAAGCGTTTATATGCCTACAAAAAGGCTAACTTTGACCATGAATAATTGGAAAACTTGGACATTATTCAATCAATAATAGACAAATATGAAGGCACACATTCCGTGGTTCTTTGTGGAGACATGAATGGTACATTGGTACATGACAGGAACAACAGCCATGACAGAAAACTCAGACGTTTTGTTACTGACAATTATCTATATGTACATCAGAATATGAATACATTGCCAACCTTACATTATAGCAATGGTCAATCAAGCTCCCAAATCGATTATATCATGGCAAATTCAGACATAATTGAAACAACAAGCGTTCTGAAATGCGATTCTCTTAATGTTTCTTCACACCACGCTGTTTCAGCTACAATATCCAGACAATTGTGTTCTAAACCAAGTAAACACAAAAATACTAGTCAGCAGTCATTTAAACTGATATGGGATCAAGTGGACAAAGAAAGATATGAAAATATTTGTAAAAACCTGATATCACAAGAACAAGGAATTTTTACATCAACTGATACCAATCAACAAATAGAATATCTAAACAGAGTACAACAAGAGACAACGGAAAGGCTAGTTCCAAAACGCTTAATTAAACTTAAAGGCTTTAGGCGCAAACTATCTCCAACCCTAAAGAAACTAATCAGCATCAGTAAACAAAAACATAGACATTGGTATCAATCTGGTAGACCAAGGGGTGATCATCCGTTGTTATCTAAATATATTATAAATTTCTTTGTCAGCATTGCAAAATATCCCCGTCGTGGACCTCAAAATTTAACACAGAGAAGATCAGAGAAGCCTATGTACATATTTCGTCGTTCATAGAGATCGACAAGTGTTGCAAGAAAAATATTTTTCTTAATTTACATGCAGTTTTCTTTAAATTATCGTGCTACCATTTAGCATTTTTATGGCTTGATGCAAGTTATATTTACAGAAATGTCGACAAACAAGAACTTCCATTTTGTCAAATCGCCCATTACAAATATAAGTCACGTGGTCAGCATTTCATAACACCTCTGGGTTGACCTACATTCCAAGGCATGTGAAGAAAATGCACGTTATAAATCAGGTATATAGAATGCATAGTTACTTTGTGCATGTGAATGCATGTTTGCACAATTAAACGAACTGGCTGTGGCACTTTAAATACTGTCCCTGAAAATGCGCTTGAAGCTTGAACGATTTCGAGGACAGGGGGCTGTGATTTTTAGAGAACAAAAATGACCACGATTCACGTTTGTTGGAAAAATAGTCTAGCCCTCACTCTGTGCTCAGCAAATTTTCCTGCAAAGTGTATGTGGGAAAAAAGACAATCTCCTGAAGTTAACGGACCCAAATTCCATCTAATGCAGCAGTATATCTCCTCCTAGGTGCTTTACCAGTAGAAGCTGAATTACATAGGCGTCAATTGAGTTTATTATACTCAATATGTACAAGTAAAAATGTTCTACTACAAAATATGGCAACAAGGCAACAAGCAATTGGTAATCCCGATAGCTTTTTCTCAAAGATTTAAGATCTGCTCCATATGTACTGTTTACCGCCACTTTCTAATATACTAGATAAACCATCAAGTAAACTAGATTGGAAAGACAAATAAAAACAGCTGTAAATGAATATTGGTCTATACTATTAAAAGATGAATGTCAAGAAAAATCAACTTTGGATATGCTTACCATTAATATACTGGAAATTGGCAAAACTCACAATGTCTGGAATACTATTGAGAACTGTACATCTGAGGTCAAGCAAGCAATTATAAAAGCAAGGATTTTAACCACAGGCACTTGGGGCCAGGATATTTTTTTCTTCTTTATTTATCAATTAAATGACGTAAATGAACTCGTCTGACATGCCTCGATGTGAAATAACGACTTTTAAACTATGCCCCAGAGGAGTATATATAGGTAAATGGGGCATAGTTTAAAAGTCGTTATTTCACATCGAGGCATGTCAGACGAGTTCATTTACGTCATTTAATTGATAAATAAAGAAGAAAAAAATATCCTGGCCCCTAGTGCCTGTGATTTTAACGGAAACGTATATGCTTCAAGTACATAAAGAAAAATTCAACAAGTCTGAGATAGATCCAGCTTGCCAAAGGAGTAGAGCCACAAAGGACCAAAAATGGCCCAGAATTTTGACCAAAATTTAATTGTCACATATTAATGTTAATAGGTCACAATTTCCATCCATATGTATCGAACGTTTCGTATGTGTTTCGTACTCACAATTCGATGACGTCATAATGGGTTATGACGTTTGCCGTTTACGCAAGTATGGAGATTTTGGGAAAAATCGGTATATTTCCAACATATTTTCTCAAATTTCAGTTTGGCCGCACCCTTCGACCAAAATATTTTTATCTTCAATAAATGGAAAAACAATAATAAAAGTAAATTCCAATGAGTATATTTTGGTCGAAGGCTGCGGCCACTTCGAAAATTTAACTTTTTGCAACTTCCATGAACGGCGGAACACGCAAGAAAGTAAATTTTTGAACATTGTATTAGTCGTTTAACCGAAAACTCCAGGTTGATAGCATCTAAAAAGATGTGTAGATTTCTTTAAAATACGAAGTGTCAAATGATTGAATGAAATTCATGTCTAAAATGCGGATTTTAATGAAATCTATCTGCGTTTTTATGTATACTCCTGCTCTATGGTAGGAGTGTAATGACTGTTTTCATTTTTTCTGTTTACCAACTCAGTGAATTTTTCTAATAATGTATATGGTAATAAGGAACCATTTGTCTCGCTTTTCTATGCAATTATATATAACAGCTACTTTATTTTTAGTGTAGCTATATAATACTACATGTATACACTTGTGTACATAGTATAATTTCGAGTGACTGTGTGTTTAACAAATTAAATTTGGTTATGCGGTATGGGAACGAACCGAGCTTATGTATGCAGAAATTCCGAGACCGAATAAATGTATTCAAAGGCAAATGGAATCTAACATTCACTAATACGAAATACAAAAATGTATGAGGTCTATTACGGGCGAAAGAATGCACAACTTGCATAAGTTCCAGTTAGTATTAATTGTCAGTTACCGGCAAAGAGTAGAATTGGAATATATGAAATGTCTAGAAAAAAAAATATGTATCTTTCTAGGCGTTTGCACTAACCACTGCTTGATAGACTGAAACAACACAACTGTCTAAAAACCACAATGATATACTGCCAAAAATTGCCACTTAATTTCCAAGTAAATGAAATGCCCTATTAAATATTCCTTTGGCAGTTTTAATTTTCACATTTGAAAAAAAAACACACCACATGATAATGTTTTTAAGTGCATCATTTTCAACTTGTGCATTCTTGTCTTGATGTTTCTACAAATCCGCTAGACCGATTCTGAAGATACTTGGTCATTACTAGTTTCTAACGGATATACTGTCGACAGCTAAAAAATCAAGAAACATAGAAATAGTGGGTACGATACTGGTTTTGTCACGCGACAGTATAATTTCCAACAGGAGCCGAAACCGCGAGCATTTTCCGACTACCAATTTCCGTTTATTGTGTCTCTCATTTTTGTCTCAAGTTTGTTGTCATTCTGTTATTCATCGTCCAAGTTCTTCGGGTTTTATACTTTATTTCTATTCTCATCAGTTTCCAGAAAAGTAAGGGACATGGTTTGGTATAAATTTAATCTCAGCCATGGAGATTTTAAGCTGTATTTCAAATTGATGCAACATGACAAGATGTCTAAAATAATGTATCATTTGTTTATCGATTTCAAACAATTCTTTGTCGTGTAGTTTTAATTTTTTAAGATGGTTTATGTTATAAATCTATGCGTTCACTAGTGTCAGACATAGACTCATTTGGTAAGGCCTTGTTCAGATTAAGCAATGTCAATTATAAAACTAAGATACTCAAATCAAACCAATGTAGGTGCACTGTATTAATATCAGAGGATTAGAGACTATAAAGTACATCGAGAAGACCTGAATTCTGATTTAAGAATACCTTTAACTATAAACCAGCTCCTACGAAAACCGTTTATGCATAACTTTACGAATTAAAGTCAGATTTTCACAATTTTCATTCGGTAACTTTTAGTCTGCATATTGATATGACATTTATAATCATCATTATTTCTGAACGTGTATCGGTTTACAGAGAACTATTGACCATTAGGTAGCCAAAGTTAGAGAAGTATAGATACTTGCACCAGAAAGATTCTCATTAATTTAATCACAATTTACAAAAAAAGGGTATATAAATATACATGTATATATATTGCGTGTTTCCAAATAAAATTTGTTTTTCGTACCAGGACCGAAATCAAAATACTGAAAGTGTTTGCATGTGGAAAAGTGACACATCCGCTTCTTTTACATCCTTTGTGGCATCACCTTGGTATAGAACTTTTTTTATTGCGAAATACAAAGTTTGGTGCTTTTCTATGAGCTGAGACGATTTTTTTCATGATTGCCATTGCATTCACTACACTTAAATGTATTGTCCAAGTTTTTGATCATAATGTGTTCAGTCGGCATATTATCAAACACATTTCTTTTCCTTAACTGGCAACAATACGTGGTCTAACATGATATTTATTTTTGAACTGGACTTTTAACTTAATTGTGAAATTTTCTGACATTTCTGTCAATTCTTTTATTATTCTACCTTTGCACACGATTTTGTATATGCTTTAAGAACATATGGAATACACAAAGGGGTTTGATACAACATTGCCCGTTGCTATGTTTACGGTACAATAGTTGTATCGGAATTGACTTACCAGACCAAAGTGTAAGTAAACTTTTTGATCCACTTTGGTTATTCGGCATGCTGGATTTAACTCTTTAACTTGGAAGCACTTTGAATGCAAAAATACGCATTTTTTCACAAGATTGCCCGTTGCTATGGCAACATTATGACAATCGTCAAGAATTCTACCACTTAACTTGCAATTAAATCATTTGTAAACATTTTACCCATTTTTAGTCAATCAGCATGCATGTTTTGCGAGAAAATATTTATTAAATAACATCTTTAATAAGCATTCTATACCATTTTGGGTAATAAAATAGTAGTTACTATGGCAACGAGAGAACAAATAACATAAAGATTTGTCATTTATGTTCGAAACAATTGAAGTGTATTGTATGTAGCAATATATTCGATGTATGTAGTTTTATAGCAGTTGAATTAAATGGAAAAAAGAGAATTCAAGGTGTTGATGTAAACTATAAATAAGTCGTTGCCATGGCAACAGAGTATGTTCATTTTGGAGATTGAAGTAATTTTTGTGCAAATAATAGTGTCCTCTATAAAAAACACAAATACTGTCAACATCTGATATTAGGCCGATTTTGGCCCTTCGTGGCTCTACTCCTTTGTAGATTGGAAGATGAAAATATTATTCATCTGCTTGTAAGATGTCCGGCCTATTACGAAATCCGAAATTTATATTATAAAAAAATCTAAAATATTGTGATAGAAAGGATTGGGGTAGAAAATTGGAATAAAAACTTTAATACCAGTAGGAAAGTGTGCCAATTAATTGTTGATTGTAACCAACTAACAATTGAAAACTGTTTACCAAATGAAGCAAGTCTTGTCAGGGAAATTGAGATTATATCCAGGAAATTTTGCTATGCAGTGCACGCAAAAAGGCTCCATCTGCTAAACATTATTTGAGGAGTCTCTGTGAGTGTGATGTCTGTGTTACAACTTATTTTTAGATTTTAAATATACTTAAAGAAACTTATTTTTAGATTTTAAATATACTTAAAGACACTTATTTTTAGATTTTAAATAGACTCAAAGATACTTTTTCCTGTTAAGTTTTAAGTATAGAACTTTTAATTTTTGGCCGGGTTGCACGGAGTGCAAATCCGGGTTATAGTATGGTGAATGTCGGGCGGGCGGGCGGCAGGCGGGGAAAATAGGGTACCTATTTTGTGAAATCAACTCCTCCTACAGTTTTCAACCCAGATCTTTAAAACTTTAGAGAATGTTTCTATATATATTGAAAAAGTGCACCTGACTTTTTGGTATCATTTCGGAAATTTTTTCTTGCTTTTCCGGACTTAGGAACTTAGTCATTTTTATCGACATTTTTAACAGCGGGTACCTACTCCCCCTACAGTTTTCAACCCAGATCTTTAAAACTTTACAGAATGTTCCTATATATATTGAAGATGTGCACCTGACTTTTTGGAATCATTTCGGAAATTTATTCTTACTTTTCTGGACTTAGGAACTTAGTCATTTTTTATCGACATTTTTAAAAGCGGGTACCTATTTTGTGAAATCTACTCCACCTACAGTTTTCAACCTAGATCTTTAAAACTTTACAGAATGTTTGTATATATATTGAAGATGTGCACCTGACTTTTGGGAATCATTTCCTAAATTTTTTCTCACTTTTCCTGATTTGGGAACAAAAACCCCAAAACGCAACCCGGCCATTTGTGTCTTTGACCCATTTTTATTATTCAAAAATAGTCAAATATTATATTAGGTTTTGGTCAGCACGGATTTTTCAGAGCTAAACCAGAAAAGCCTTATCCCTTGAATATAAGCCAATTCTAATGGTGGAGGTGTTAACATATATTTAAATTTAAACAAATCGGTCTTAACCGAGTGCTCCGCAACTGGAGGGAACTACGAAACAAAGAAGAAGAAGATGGCCGACCCTCGTTACTGGGGGAAGTGACGTCAGCCCGGATATGAGAATATGATATTTATCGTCCACTCAAACACAACAACAATTCATTTACTTGTCGGTCTGCTCAATTAATTTAGAAGTATGCGTTGACGTTTCATTGAAATTTTAACAAATGTACATACATTGGAAAAGCTTTGTTTTTGAAGTGGTACTCTGTCTTTATGTGGTGGTACTTTGTTTGTGAAGTGAAGGAATTTTAAGGCACTGTTTGCATCAGCATCATTTAGATATTTTTTCTAAACAATTCTTTTTTATCCTAGGGACACTAGCTTTGAAAAAATGCCACTGCATATTTCCCATTGTTAAAAAAGAATACACATCAACTCCTAACTCATACGATACTCCTTCATGCAATAACCAGTCATCCTAAATTAACCATAGGATACAATCTTCCGGACAAAAAAAAACATAATTAAAGGCAAAAGACAAACTTAATATGAATTCAGGAAAGCTGCATTTGGTATATAGCACCAAAGAAAAGTCAGTGGTAGGGTTAAATCGGTTTTTGTCACCCAATCCCCCCTTTTTCCCTGCTGTTTTCCTATAGTTAAAAAAGCATACGGATTTTTGAAGAAATCGATGCGCGGTCTGTTCGAACGGTATTTTATACAGTCTTCAGTCATCGTTAGCATATGTTAAGCTAGCTTGCGTACTTGTCGCGTCATGTAGCCAGCTTGCGTACTTGTCACGAGTTTACGTTTTGAAAGATCAATATATATACTTTAGTAACAACAGTCTTCAATTTCAATCATCTGTTAAAAGATAGGTCATCCATTTGAATGGTGTTATTGAAAAATATTCGCAAGCTTTCAAGATGCCTACCATGTAAGATTGAAAGCTCAGTCTCTAAAGCTTTAAATTAAGCACTTCCAAGTCATGGCATTCAGAAAAATAAGCAAAGATTGGTTAGATTTGATTAAGAATAATGTGTTTCATGTGGCGACATGTCTTTATTTAGACTGCCAAGTTATGTATGCATGTACGAATTTTTTTTTTTGGAGAGAAAGGAAAAAGCTAGAGGAGAAACTCGTAAATTAAACCGTCTTAAATGTATGTATCGGGCAAAAGCTCTTGTCGCAGAAAACAATTTTAAAGATTGCTACTTAGTGGAAAGCTAGTAAATCAGAAGGCACTTGACAAGTTGAAAGTCACGAGTTGCAAATGGAAAGACTTGCCTGCTTTTATAAGGATGACATCAACGAAATAACCATCTCTGCTAGCCCATTTATATGTTTATCCCCTAAAAAAACTCAACCTGTTTTGATCTTGTATTCCTGCTTTCCTTTCATTTGTGTTTCTTTACTCCAAACTCATGAGAATCGTTCACATAGCTCTTTTACCCACACCACTCAGTGGACAAAGTACTTACACCGTGAATTGGATTTCTTGTAAGTCCTAGTTTTGAAATGTAGTCAATTATTCCGTTATAAAAAGTTTTACTGTGTATGAAAGATTCACGGGATAAAAATACCTAAAATAGTCTACATATAAAAAAAATAAAATATGTTTATTCCAATCAAGGGCCCATGCAGGGCAAAGTCATTACATAAGTATTACATTATTACATATATAGAAAAAAAAACAGTCATATATAATAAACAGTATGTATCCAGAGACGTTACTAAATGTCTCTGGTTTATCACAAGTGAATGTTGCCGATTATGTACTAGAGGTGGCACAAAGTCTAGAGATTTCAAGTGAAAAATATAGTATAAAGACTATATAATAAATAAAATAAAAAGAGGATGATAGAGAGGTGACAAAGTGAAACAATCCACCTCGTGGCTAGTGCAAGAAATCAAGTACTGTTTGTAGTAGTTGATCAGATGCAAGAGTCACCAAGGGCCGATGCATATAGGAATCTATTATCACCATGTAAAACCAGTCAGTCTCCTTTCACCTTGCATTTGGCGACAAATTAAATTTAACACGGAAATGACAATCTAAAATAAGAGGAATCAACCTCGTGACTAGTGCAAAAAAACAAGTGCTGTACAAGGCAGTTGATTAGATGCAAGAGTCACCAAGGGCCGGTGCTTCTTGGATAACTCAATATTATGTATGTCATTTTCCTAGCACATACTCTGTGTGCATATGGTTTGAATCAAATTCGATTAAGATTAAAATGATTAATAAATATATATACGTATAATTTTATACGTAAGCTTTTCCGTATACACATTCGATGCAAAAGGTCTATTACCATGGAGCCAAGCAATGAACATGGACAACAGTATAAAGATCCCCAGATTGCACTTTCCCAAACCCTTCAACATATTTTCACACTTTCGAGTGAAAAATTATATTTTCTTAATTTTTACCTTTATAATATGTATTTGAATTGACCTTTAAAAATGCAATTTCACCAAGACTTTCATCAAAATTGCGTGCTATGGAAGCCTATGATCGTTGCTCGAATATTTTACTTTTTGTATGTGTAACGGGGAGGGGTCATTTATCTTTGCGGGGTTAATTATATTTATGGATTTAGTAATGTTGTAAGAAAAAATATGCTTTTGTGAAAGCAGGGAAATATGATGAAGTGTCTTTCATACTAAACCCTTTTTTTCAAATTTGCATTGACTTCTTTTGTCACTTGTGGCAAATGATTACCCGATAATTTCGTCAGAGGAATACAGAATAAAAATCTAAGTCAAGAGTCACTAAGTCCTTCTTGGAAACTGTATCGTGTGTTCGCTCTCATACAGTCGCATCCTTTCTAACAGTAAAGCAAAAGACATAAATATGCTTCCACCGCAAAGATATGACTTCCCTCCATCCGGTCACACATACAAAAGATGTGAAATATTCGAGCAACGATGATACATGTAGCACAAATTTTTGGGTGACTGAATCTTGGTGAAATTGCATTTTAATTGAATATGAATAAGTAAAGCGATTCATGTACATGTAAAAAGGTAAAATAAAAAAATACCATTTTTCAAATTATATTGAAGGGTTGAGAAAACTATAGTCTGTAGATGTACAAATTTACTTTTTCTTCGGACAACCACCAAAAAAGTGTTAACTCCATTAACGCATATATGCTTCCCCCGCAATATTTGGTACGCCACGTGCGTTTGTTTATTATGTTGACGATGTCGATGATATAGACAAGGTAAAGAAAACAATTTTGACAATGTCAAAACAATATCTCATCAACATTGTGTACATTGCGAAGTTGACGATGTCGACGATGTAAACATGGAATAGGAAGTGTCCTTTAAACACTACATTCATTTTAATGCCGGAGATCAATAGCTCAAATGATTCGGTTGCGGCAGGCACGTTGATTTAACAAGACCTTAATAGTCTTAATATTCAAACGAGGTAATTTTCCTGGGTTGCATGAGAAAAAAATAGTGCATAAATAAATACTCTAGATACATGAAATGTTCAAGAAATAGTTCATTAGTTCTATGTAAATAAATTACACAGAGTTAAAACTAAGCGTCCGAGGTCATCATCATTTTACAGTTTGGTTATTTCTTTGACACCATGAAACTCTGTTTAATAGAGTTACTCTACTGTTTTAAGGTATGTTTGCTAAATAATGTATACTAGTAGTTCAAATCAAAGGTTCTACACATACCTACCTGCCAAATAAAAGCCACTGCTGTGAAGCCCCTATCAAGGTCCAGCCGCCATTAGCTAATTTTCGATGTAGGGTACCCTCTTTTAAACAGCTTCCGAAATTTTCGTACGGGTCTAGGGATCAATCGCTATATCTCAAATCAAAGGTAATACACATACCTACCTGCCAAATAAAAGCCACTGCTGTGAAGCCCCTATCAAGGTCCAACCGACATTAGCCAATTTTCGATGTAGGGTAACCTCTTTTAAACAGCTTCCAAAATTTTCGTACGGGTCTAGGGATCACTCGCTATATCTCAAATCACAGGTACTACGCATACCTACCTGCTAAATAAAAGGCATTGCTGTGAAGCCCTTATTTAGGTCCAACCGACATTAGCCATTTTTCAATGTAGGGTACCCTCTTTTAAACAGCGTCCGAAATTTTCGTACGGGTCTAGGGATCACTTGCTATATCTGATATCAAAGGTACTACACATACCTACCTGCCTAAAAAAAACACTGATGTGAAGCCCCTATCAAGGTCCACCCTATATTAGCCATTTTTTCGATGTAGGGTACCCTCTTTTAAACAGTGTCTTGTGGTAATTAGCATCGGTTTTATTGTAGTATAAGGCCATTATCAAAAGAAATCAATTTAAGTGCCTAAGAACAAGGTTACAACTCTATGCAAATTCTTCCCGAGTTGGAATCAGTGTTGGTGAGCAAGCCAATGATAGATTACTAAGAGAACAAAATCAGCCTTTAATTCAAAAGATTGAATATTATATGAATTAAGGAAAGGCAATTCAAGTTTTATTGATTCAACCACGATTATTACGCAAGAAAACGGCAATAAAATATTAAATTTAACTATCTTTGTATTTGCAAAAGAATCAGTGGGGAGATTTTTACAGTGACAGCTCTTCTGAATTTGAAAGTTAGTTCATATTTTTTGTGTCATAAAAATGAGAATTAAAGAAGAATCTATAGGCATCATCTCGAGAACATGTAGAGATCGTAAGATCGTCAGTAATTAATCTAATATGACACAAATAATTAGAATAGTGTCTCACAGCTGGAGACAAGAGATACATGTATGATTGATATGAAATAAGTGATAATAAATGTTCTGTGTCGGATTGTGTTCCCCTGATTCAGTCGAATGTTATACGGATTTTCCTTACTGGTCTCTTCCTTTGATCGATTCGGACTTTTGTTGTCACTTTTATTTATTATTGATACGAACACGGGTGTAAATTACATGTAATCTGTAAATAAAACCCGCAAACTTGTTTTATTGCTATATTATAAAACACTTTTACGTCATCAATTTTCATTAGAAATGACCAACCTTGAGATCAAATCAAAAAGCTTTATTTCAAGTCAGCACATTTGTATTTCTTAGCTTTCAATCATTTTTGTTTTATTTCTACCTTTGTATTTGCAATAAAGTCAGTGATGAGGTATTTACAATGACATCTCTTCCGAATAAAGATCTTTTTCGCTATACATCGTTTTTGAATGGTAAATAGGAAAAATGAAAGGATATGGAGTGAATGTACATATGACAAAAACGCACACGATACATAGAATAACTCCAGTTTATTAAGGACAGGGCTTTTATTCCTGTCTACATCTGATGTCGCCCGAGGGTCTTCAACTAGAGGTGAACGATATTCACCCCCTCAAGCGAGATCAAGAAGGCCCCTAGCGTGCACTTAAGCGGTATCTTGACAATCACTCCCTTGCTCCCCACCCGCCATGGAGTGCCAACTTGGGCGATGCTCAGGGTTATCCAGCTGAAAGCATCAGGGTAACAAGAAGAGAATAAAAATGTTGAGCAACATCGATCGGAGCTAAAATATGTCATTGAAGCAACACATTTCGGGAGCGGTCAATGAGAAAAAAGTAAAATCGGGCAATGTATGCCTACAAATATTTGTCATTAGGTAGCCCGACGAAAGACAAAAATAAGGACAAAACAACATCGATAGACAACACGGGGCACATTGAAATAGATTTCGGCAAACCTTGCAGTGTAACTTTGGTTGAAAGGGCAAAAATAGTCGTGTGTACAGTTTATAACATTTTAGTAAAAATAATGAAAATATTGAACAGCCAAATTGAAAAAAAATAATGATTAGTAAACGTATGAGAAATTTTAAGTACACTTCCTGTCTGATAACCTATTACAAAACGGATGGTGATTTGCGTATTTTTGTGGCATTGTTTTCGTAGAATCGAACCAATGGAACAAACGATTGACTATACTAAGTATGACTGTTTGGAAACGTTTGTGGAATCAAACTCATATACTGAGAAAGAGTATTGTTCTGTTTCGAAAAAACGGCTTCCCGAGATTCCTAAATGGCACATATCTTCAAACCAAAGGCCAACTCTAGTTAGAAGTTTTTTTGTTTAAATACAAAATTAAATCCTCTGGTCGGAAGATTGATTGATTAGATAAAGTTTTCGTCCAATGAGCAATATTTCGGCTATATCAGGACGAGAACAAGTTAATCAATTAAAATTATTATAAGTTGAAGAAGAAAGAAATAAAGGTGGAAGGGACAACCGGGGTAACGAGTACTGAATGCCACTGGAAAAGGGGAGAAATGGGTAGTGGCAGGAAATTTAGCCTTCTATACGACACCCAGTGCGTCTGCTCTTTTCAGAGAAATATAGAAGGGGTCTTTATACTGCATAGAGCGTGGCATTTCTCCACACAGTTTGGCTACTATGGTTCGCGGTCAGGCTTCAAGTTCCGTATTATGAGCTGACTACCCCGCATAGACCGGGCATTCCCCTATCAACCACCAGGGGACGCGCCCGGCAGCTCTGTAGCCGGAGCCCCCGACACCGATTCAGTTGCCGGGCCTTTGTTAGGAAGACCCATACTCCAAGCTCAGAGGATACTGCGGGCCTATTTATAAGCTGGGACCGCGCACGGCGGTTCTGGTCGTAATAGAAATATTCCAGGTGACATCGAGCTGCTGAGAACACCTATGTGACAATTACAAATTAAATGCTAAATTACATGTAATAAAAACAAAATAAACAAGTTATAACACTGTGTTCGCAAGCAAAACACAAAAGTCTCCCAAACGAACTCCCATACGGGATTCCTTTGCATTTTAAAACCCCCTTTCAAACAAATTTGAGCAGGGGTTCCCCTTATAATTTACTTTATACATATAAATGAAATCAAAACATAACACACAGCAGAAACACACGTGTTTTCTCAAAATTATAGCTTTCTGGCTTGGTTGCCATGGCAACCAAATGCTCTATTATCCATTACAACAAATTTTATACGTCCTTAAAAAAAATGGCAGGGGTTCCCCTTATGACCTAAATATTACATACAGCTGCAATAGAAATGCAATTATCAACAATAAATACTATTTTCTCAAAATTTCAATTTTTGCTATGGTTTCCATGGCAACCATACTAATTTTTAAATTTCCAATGCTGTTGAACTTTATATGACATCACACACAACCTTCCTATGAATTTTGAAGCGGCTAGTATAAATAGTTTTTGAGTTACAGTGAAAATATTAATAATTTCAATTAGACTTACTATAGGACGACCCGCCCCCTATTGAGCCCTCAAATGTACCCTCTTTGAAATTGCGCATCTAGATATATGGCGCTAATATCCTACAAAGTTTGAGAACTCTACGTCTAACGGTCTCCGAGATCTGCTTCGGACAAGTTCATTAGGACGAGAAGAAAGGGAAAGAAGAATAATAGTGAATTATAAAAGGTCAATTGTTCAGAGAACAATTGCAAGGTCTTTCACCAGTTTCACCATGATAACATGTTTGAGTTTGATTCCATTGTCCAATATTGTCAAACCTTGATGTAGAGAAAAGATCTGAACTTAATTCGTCTTTTGCTTAACGGTTCCTAAAGACTTTTTCAAAAAGTAAATAAGTTGCTAAGGACCTGAAAGTCACTTCCGATTGGCAATGTCATTTATTTAACCTTAGCAGGTAGAAGAACTTTTAAGTTATGGTTGCTAATGACTTTAATAACCAAATGTTCCATAATTTTTTTTATCATTCCCGAGATATCGCGAGATCAAAATTTCAAATGGCGGTCATTTTGAAAATGCTGAACGAATGTTTTTTTTACCAACCATGAATGAAGACCTTAATGAGGGGAGTATTTTTGCAACACAATGTTTTCATAATTTTTTTTTATCTTTTCCGAGATATGGCGATAACAAAATTTCGAATGGCGGCCATTTTCGAAATGGCAGACGGTTTTTTTTACCAGCCATAAATGAAGATCTTTAAGAGAGGAGTATTTTTGCAACACAATGTTTTCATAAATTTTTTATCGTTTCCGAAAATTTCAAAAAAAAAAAATTGCATGACAAATCATTCTTAGGATGACTGCAACATTTTCCCCACCTCAGAATTTTGTTCTTGAGCAAACGTTTTCGATCTTCGGGGAGATAACTCTGTTACTAGAAATAGATCGGTTTCACAGTATTTCAAAATGTTACGTTTACACAGGAAATACGCATGGGTGTGATAAATGGATACAAGCAGTTTCGCTCTGTGAGGGTAAGTGGCTTCGACCCCTTACTAAGCCGATTAATACTACCTAGTATCGAACTGATATGTCGCAACAATTTTACTCTATAGGCCGCGAAAAAAAAAGAAAAATAAAAATCAGAAGAAATACAATGAGATCTTTCACATGTGGTGAAAGATCTTAATAATAAGAAACGCAACAAAAACAATAAGTCTCCCAACTTCGTTTGGGAGACTTAATTAAGATACACTTTTCTTTACACGAAAGCTATATTTTTCATGACTGATTAAATGTCACAATTAATAAAATTAAATAAAAAATGAGACATGCAAAAAACAAAATCATACAGAAATAAAAAAAAATCAATACATTTTTATTTCAAATACACGTGCGATATAGATTTTAATCAATACACTAATAATATACTTCTTAAAATAATAGAACGACTGTACCATTCTAGTTCAAGCATTTTTTTAATAACAGGATGTATATTTCCTTTGTCCTTACGTCTTTTTAATAAATCACCCATAACACAAATTGGATACTTACAAAAGTGTGATTTTCAACTACAAAATTACCGGTCTTTTTCAAAAGGTATTTTTTAGTAAAAAATACCATTATTTTCCTCTATTTTTAAACTTTTCCTTCATACCAGGGAAAAGAATGTCACTTAAAAATAATATTTTATATTATTTTTTTTAAAAGGGGTCCTCACACCAATTTCTTATATACTTGGTTGCACATATAGGCAGATTTAGGACTTATTGCCGCTTCTACCAAAAATCGGCTTTAACTTTGGTCAAACTTCCTGTTGGGTGTAACTCGTAAATGGTGCTATGCTAGTATGACGCTCGTGAATGCGTTTGTAATCGCCATGCTTAAAAACTTTGCAACGATATACGATTCAAAACAAATACCAAATTCCTATCCCCGATTCCGACATGGTAACTAATTGCAATTATGACAATATATTCATGTTTCTTGAAGAAAGATGAAGTTCTGATGTATTGATGTTTTAAATTTCAGTCCTAACAGTTTCTCACAAGTAGCATCTATTAAAAAAAGAGTTGCAGTGCAGGCAGTTTTCATAAACCCAAGCAAATGTTTAATTTTCGGTAGTTATTTTTTCTGACCTAGTCTCTGTACTATAGACAGTGTTTTTATAAAATAAAATAATTAAAAGCTGAAAGGCGGCAAGCTTTTTTTTAATAAGCTTATACTTGTTTTAAATTAAAAATGACCGGACTTTCCCTTAGTCATAACTAAAAATATACCATCACTAGAGAAAACGAACTTTTTTGCAGTAGTAAGGAAAATATGTAAATGTTATAATAAGTTAAAAAAAATCACTAAAGTACTAATTTCCTTTAAATTTCTATGTTAAAAAAATACACCCATAAAATCCGACGCATTCGCGATAGGGGTGGGATGAATTCTTGGTTATGTTTATTGTTTTTATTTTCCCTTTTTGTGTTTTGTTTTATTATTTATTTATAGTTTTATTTTGTTTTTTAAGTTGTGGTTTTGTCACTTTTTTTCGAGGGTGGGGGACAACTGAGCTAATACTAGTACTATCGTGTAAAATAAAATGTAGCAGTCTTGCAGAAAACAATTCAATCATTTGGCATACCCTCAAAAGTCTAACGCCGTCGGCAATCTTGTTTCAGTTTTGTTGATATCGTCAGCTTAAAAAAATTCCAGCATAAGCGCAACTCCGATACAGTAGAAAAAATTTTCGCTTAAGTCGGAATTCCGAGATAGTCCCACTTTAAAATACCACACCTACATTTACAATATATGTAGGATGTCCTAATACAATCAGTCTGAGAGAACTCTCAGA
Source organism: Modiolus philippinarum (assembly GCA_002080025.1). Classification (NCBI taxonomy): domain Eukaryota; kingdom Metazoa; phylum Mollusca; class Bivalvia; order Mytilida; family Modiolidae; genus Modiolus; species Modiolus philippinarum. The sequence continues at coordinate 24,458 of MJUU01031501.1, read as the reverse complement.
CACAACGTAAGAGTGTCGAACAATGATCTCAAGTCCATCCAAAACTTGGTCATACATGTAAAATGCATGCATGTCTTCGGACGAGTCTTAGGATAGTTTAGATTGGGTCTTTCAAGAACAAGTCTCGTGATGTATATTCTCTACGGATTGAAGAAACAACTCAACCGTCTATGTTTATTTATTCTTGTAACTTTAACACAGGCACCTATCTCACAACTCATAACATTTTGTTATGAAACATCGTGATGATAAATAGGGAATAATACATGGCAAAATCCGTATCACATGCTGTATCATCCCGAGTTACCAATATCAGCACGAGGGCCTCTGGCCCGAGGGCTGATATTGGTCGAGGGATGATACGGCATGTGATACGGATTTTGCCATGTATTATACAGTTTATCATATATTTAAACAGAGGACTACTAATCCGAAATATACTGTCAAAAATTGAAATCGGCAAGAGAAAATGCATGTATTTTTTGAAGAGGAAAATTTAATAATGGGCGGAAAGGCTTTAGAAGTTTTGGACTAAATCTAACATGTAAAGGAAAAAAAGTTTGCTAGATTTTTTTAACTGATCATCACACAACAAAACAATTTCAACCCACACACATCTTTGTTACCCTCCTCCCAAAAAAAATTTTT
>MJUU01031501.1:13680-23800 GCA_002080025.1 Modiolus philippinarum | reverse complement strand
TTTTGTTTTTTAAGTTGTGGTTTTGTCACTTTTTTTCGAGGGTGGGGGACAACTGAGCTAATACTAGTACTATCGTGTAAAATAAAATGTAGCAGTCTTGCAGAAAACAATTCAATCATTTGGCATACCCTCAAAAGTCTAACGCCGTCGGCAATCTTGTTTCAGTTTTGTTGATATCGTCAGCTTAAAAAAATTCCAGCATAAGCGCAACTCCGATACAGTAGAAAAAATTTTCGCTTAAGTCGGAATTCCGAGATAGTCCCACTTTAAAATACCACACCTACATTTACAATATATGTAGGATGTCCTAATACAATCAGTCTGAGAGAACTCTCAGACACAACGTAAGAGTGTCGAACAATGATCTCAAGTCCATCCAAAACTTGGTCATACATGTAAAATGCATGCATGTCTTCGGACGAGTCTTAGGATAGTTTAGATTGGGTCTTTCAAGAACAAGTCTCGTGATGTATATTCTCTACGGATTGAAGAAACAACTCAACCGTCTATGTTTATTTATTCTTGTAACTTTAACACAGGCACCTATCTCACAACTCATAACATTTTGTTATGAAACATCGTGATGATAAATAGGGAATAATACATGGCAAAATCCGTATCACATGCCGTATCATCCCGAGTTACCAATATCAGCACGAGGGCCTCTGGTCGATGTATTTTGTGAAGAGGAAAATTTCAAAATGGGCGGAAAGGACTAGAAGTTTTGGACTAATTCTACCATGTAAAGGAAAAAAGTTCGCCAGATTTTTTAACTGATCCTCACAAAACAATTTCACCCCAAACAAATCTTTGTTATCCTCCCTTAAAAAATTTTTTTTTAATAAAATAAGTAAAATTGAAAAAAAAAATTCGAAAAAGGGTATGTGATAAAGGGTAAGCCATTCGATAAAGGGTATGCGATAAAGGGTAAGCCATGCGATAAAGGGTATGCGATAAAGGGTATGACGTCATAGTGTGAATACGGAATGAACGTCATGCACTGTATCATATATTCAAAACGACTGTATTTATTACTAAACATATGATAATATCATGTTATGAGTGATGATATCGAGGTTACCGCTTCGAAATGCAAGAACCAACATTTATCATCATATTACCGGTAAAGTACTTTTGTTTTTAAAAATCGGAGAATGTAGTTCGATTGAAATTAAGTCAAGGATGATATACAGACAAAAATCGTTTTAAACGGTAACATATCTGAATTGTTGGAATTATTCATGGTAAAAAAATAACTTCTCGTGTAACACGATTATAGTAGTTTTCATCACTTGAGAGACATTTTCTGAGGTTACGATTTTACTTTGTCCTTTAGCCACATCGCTCATAAAACATCCCACAACTCATAACCTAATATCATCACTCATAAAGTTTCACAAAATTTATTATAATTTTCAAATAAGATATAATCTTTTTTAGTGGCAAAGGAACATATCAAGGCAAAAGGGTACATATTACAAGCGGACATATAAAAAATATATGTATTAAACATTACTGATTTTGAAAAAAAAATCGGACGGTTTTTAAAAACATTGACAAATTCAATCCCAGAAAAACAGTAATTCAGCAATCAATACGTTACCGTTTAATAAGATTCTTATATGTGCAATGTATACCATCCTTGACTTAATAGCGATCGAACTACATTTTCCGATTTTTAAAAACAAAAGTACTTTACGGGTAATATGATGATAAATGTTGGTACTTGCATTTCGAGCGGGGCCCTCGATATCATCACAGGATATTATCATCACTTTGTTTCTTTTATAACAAAATGTTATAAGTTGTGAGATTGGTGCCCTGTGAATAAGCCATTGAGCAAACACGGATTCCTTGCTTATTTCACAAGTGTTACCCTTTTTTAACAAAATGATATTTTTTTTAATTTTATTTTATTTTATTTTATTTTTTTTTTATTCATGTTTTAAACTTTCGCTTAACGAATATAATTCTTTCGGTTTTCTTAACGTGTTTCCATATTTTATAATAGGAAAACAAAATAACATGGAAAATCCCTGTTTAAATTTAAATCTAAATTCTCATTATTTTGACTACATTGAATAGGCGGGTAACAAATGATTTTATGCAATCGTAAATTTCCAATCCTAAAACGCTTTATTAAGTAATCTCGGTGACACTTTGTTTTACTAGATCACGTGAACTAATTCTTCTTTCATTATAATGCAAACACTATATTTTCCGCAAGTGGTAAATTAAGACTCAAAACAAGCTTAACAGAAATGTCTATTATTACGTATAGTATAGATAACTAAATACCGAAGTTACTGTTAAATTGGTTTCTGCATGTGCGCAATTCAACAATTTATGTATCTTTCTTGCAGATCAAATCAAAACATTTGGAAATCCAGAATTATATTATTGTACGTTGAATACAACTGTACCTGGGAAAACGTTAGGTTGTGGAGCTATTGTATAACTTGATTAGTGGAAGGGTAAGAGAAAAATCAACTTGTATTAACAGCATACTTTTATATAGATCTAGTAATCATTTGTTGTTTGGTTTTGTTTCATAGCTCTGCTAAATGAAGGCCGATTTACGGCATAACAAATATCCATTTCCAGTTTGTTTCTTTAGCTATGCTTGGTCAATTCATGTTTTAAATTGGAGAGATACCTTTCGATCCGTATACTTTTAGTGACATTTCTATTTATTATACTCCAACGAAAAAAAAAATGGAATTTCAGCATTCAATGAATATATCGGTGCAAAAAGTTATCTACTTCAATAAATTAATTTAACTTTTATCTAGAAATAAATCAATAATAAATTAACATAATTACAAACTTTCAATTTGTCCACATCCGGTATTTTTACCTGCGTCACCAACGGTGACCGCAGGTCTAGGAGGCGCTCGCGATCGACTCCGTTCGTCCGTCCGTCTGTTTGTCCGTCCGTCACGCTTTGGGGTGCCAAGTTTGTGTAATCTGAAACTCAGACACCTTTAACCCAATACTTTTGAAACTTTGCACAGTTGTTCTGAACATATTGAAGATGTGCACCTCCCCTTTTGGTGAGATTTGGATAAAAGTTATATAATTTATCCATTGTTGAACTTAGTCATTTTTTCATCAAATTTTAACATTACGGTACTGAGTTTGTGTAATCTGAAACTCTGACACCTTATATCTGATGCTTTTGAAACTTTGAACAGTTGTTCTGAACACAATGAAAATGTGCACCTCCCCTTGTGGGTAATTTGAATGAAAAATGGTGAATTTATTCATTGTTGAACTTAGTCATTTTTCAGCATATTTTAACATTACAGTGCCTGGTTTGAGTAATCTGAAACATTCACATCTCTGTCAAAATAATTCTGAGAGCTTGCACTCTTGTTTGAACACATTGATGATGTGAACCTCCCCTTTAGGCCAGTTTTGATTTTAAAAATGTCAAATTTATCTATTATTGAACTTGTACTTTGTATTGTATTGTATTATATTATATCATCATGGTACTCAATTTTTGTCCAGAGACATTGCAGTGTTTTGCATTGAACGCACTGATTATGGGCAGCTATTCTTGAATTTTTGCATTTCTTTTACATATTTTCTCATAAAGATTCAAAGTATGTGTTTATTTGAAACTCAGGTTTGGTTTTCACCTTTGCTGAAGTGATATAGACTATTTTCATTTTATGCTTTGGTCAACTTTGTACATTTAGTTTTGTTTTTTTTCTTCTTTTTTTCTATAACAGTAAAAGGGTAGAACTTAATATAATCTCAGTTAAAACTTGCATTTGAAGAATGTTTTGGTAATAAGGTAAATGCATACTTGTTGGAATAATAAACCTATACTTGACATTCTGTTAGGTTGGGGTAAAAAAACAAATTCTCAGTTGAACATAAGTGACGGTGACGCAGGTCCAGACATGTAATTGGTCTTGTTACAAATGTATAAAAAACATGGTAGTTAAAAAAATGGTGATGGCAGCCCATGTTCCTAGTCAGCGAAACCAAACCCCTTCCAAACGACTCAAAGGATTTGATGAAACAAACTTTACACAGTTGTAATAAACCACATGGAGAAGTGCATTAAGGAATTTGGTTGCTGCTCCAAAATTTAACCATTTTCATTTAATCATGAAGGTATTAACATAGAACTTCTATATTTATACCTCCATGATTTAATTAATTTAATTCTGCTATCAAAAATTTGGGAGGGGAGATATCATAAAAATATTTAAAACAAAAAGGATATTATGTATATATAATGGAAAGCCAGAGTGGACCCCGAAATTACTTATTTTTTTTTCCATTACTTTCAATAGGAAATTTGTAGGATAAGAAAATCATCGATTTGCCGAAATTAATTATTTTTCAACCCGAAATTACATATTTTTGACCCGCAATTACTGATTATGAAATTTTACCGAACTTATAATTTTCTTTACTGGTCCCGAAATTACAAATTTGATCTCCGAACATTTTAATTTCAATGTCCGAAATAACGTATTTTAAAATATTTGATCATATTTTTCTTCCCTGGTCCCGAAATTATAAATTTTTCATTACCCGAAATTATTTATTTTGTTGATCTACATTCCCGATTTTACAAGTATATTCTAAGTACATCAGCACTAACAAATATTGTAAGATCGGACCTGAGCTTTTAATTTCAAAGAAAATTGTAAGATCGGACCGGAAGTTAAAACCCGAAATTACAAATTTAAAACATTTGTCAAAATCTCCGGAGGGGAAGTGACGAATGCGCATGTCTGGAACAGAAAAGAATAGAATACTTTACCTGACCAAATCAGGGCCCATGACGGGACAAATGACATCAATATTACAATGAAATATCAATAATAACAACAAGTTTAAGCATATAGTTCATACATACACACTATATGTAATAAAGTAAATATTTAAACACGGATTTTAACATGTATTAGAACCACCCAGATCTCTGTCAGACTGCAACGGACACTAAAAGACAATGCAACAGAATCAATATGTTCTACTATTTATGAATAAAATATTTTGATTCATTTATACATTTCATTGCTCATTTATAAGTAAGATAAAGGTTGCAAAAAAGATCACACAACTACCCCCCCCAAAAAAAAAGTAAGTGTACATTTTATTACAAAAGAAAAGAATGTAGTACACTTGTAGAATTGGTTCTCCTCGTGCCCCAGAAAGACAAACAATCAGGGATAATTCTATATATGAAAACAAAAACAAAGCATGTTTCAACAGTGACCGAGACAACAGGCAGAGCTTACCTGATGGATCGGAGGGGGGTAAAAGTGTTGTTAAAGTGCAATGGGCACTAAGGGCAGATACTAAAAGGTCACTTGGCATTTTTTATACATTATAGATAGGCAAGTGTCCCTCCTTAGGAGTATATTTATAAAATCTACCTTTAAAATTTAATGAAATTCTATATGTGCTCTATCTATCAAATTGATGCCAAGTTCTAGACCTCCTCGTACCCAATGCACCAAAAACAAGACAAAATATGTTATAAAAGTATAGTTTGCAAATTAGGAGTTATCTTTCTCATTTTTAGGATAAATCTAGAGAGGTGTGACAGTATAAGAATATTTTCACAACTCACGAGCCAAAACAGTTTGTCCTTGTTACTCAAAGTTTGAAAATTAGGACATGACTTTAAAATAAGTTCTGTAATTTCAAAACGATCCTGGAGATGCGCAGTACAAGAAAATAGGAAGTGGATTTCATCTTCCGCCTCACCAGATGAGCATCTTTTACATAACCTATCACTAGATGGTATACCTTTGATTCTGCCTTGTTCAATCAGTAACTTGTGTGCTGATACTCTAAATTGTGTAATTTTTCTTCTTTCATCAAATTTATTGAGAATAATTAAATATTTTTATGCCCCCGCCGTTAGGCGACGGGGGCATTAGGTTTTATCCTTGTCCGTCCGTCCGTACGTCCGTCCGAAAAATTTTCGTCAAGGAATTCTCAGCTTGTGTCCGCAGTAATGATTTGATATTCGATCTGAAGTTTAAGTATGATGGGTTGTACCATGTCTCCCCTTTACAAGTCCGTAACGCATCCACTCTCTGTTTGACGATAACTTTGATTTTCCAATTATAGCAATATACTTAAATTTTTCGTCAAGGATTTCTCAGCTTGTGTATTTAGTAATGATTTGATATATGGTCTGATGCTTTAATATGATGAGTTGTACCGTATCTCCCCTTTTCAAGTCCATAACTTATCTACTTCCTGTTTGACGATAACTTTGATTTTTTTTTCATTATAGCCATAATTTGAAATTTTTCGTCAAGAATTTCTCAGCTTGTGTATATAGTAATGATTTGATATTTGGTCTGATGCTTTAGTATGATGAGTTGTACAGTATCTCTCTTTTTCAAGTCTGTAACTCATCTACTTCCTGTTTGACGATAACTTTGATTTTTTCCCATTATAGCCATATATTGAAATTTTTCCTCAAGGATTTCTCAGCTTGTGTTTGTAGTAATGATTTGATATTTGGTCTGATGCTTAAGTATGATGAGTAGTACCGTGTCTCCCCTTTTAAAATCTGTCACTCAGCTACTTCCTGTTTGCCGGTATATATCTGGCGGGGGCATCCGTGTCCCATGGACGCATTTTCTTCTATTCTGAACCAAAATCAACTTTGAATAATGAGTGTGTTCTTAATTTTCCATCAGAGTTCTAAGTCATTCTAATGTGCCATTGTTCAATAAAGTGTGAAAAGATACTTTTGTTCATTACTTTTTTAAAACTATAAAAACCCAGATTTGAACTTGAAATTTTGATATCAACGGTTTTTAATATATAATGAATTGAACCATACCATGAAGACAATTCATTATTAAACAGCTCTTTAGAGGCTAATTATGCATCTTAAAGGAGTGGGAATGTGGTTTCTAATTTTTCTAATCTGTACCAATATTTAAACATTCCTTTAATAATGCTAAAAATAGGGGAAATCTTCTAGGCTCTGATAACGCTGCAAAATTGCTAATTTATTTCTGAGTACCAAGTAGAAATATGAAGGTTTTCACAAAACATATTTGAATATATTCTGTCCCAAGAAATATTTTCATTTCTGAAACGAGCAGTGAATGGGTTAAGTGTGCCCCATAATTCAGATCCATAGAGGAGAAGGGGCTTTATGGTATGATCAAAAATATGTAAAGTGGTCTTAACAGTTGGGTTGTGAGACAAAAAATCCTTACTAAGTTTAAAATAACCTTTAAGAACTTTATGAAAAAGTTCATCCTGGGCACATGTAAAGGTACCTGAGGCACTAAAATATAGAACGAGGTACTTGTATTTTTTTACACATTCAATCTTGCTGCCATTCAGAGTAAATTGTTGAGAAATGTGTCTGCCAGCCTTGTTGAAAATCACAATTTTAATTTTATATATATTTACATTCAAGCACCAATCCTTACAGAACATGTCCAATTTTTTTTAGTTTTTCCTGCAAACAGGTTGCAGTATGGGAAAAATATCAAGTCGTCAGCATACATGAGGCAATTAAGTGGACGATTGTTTAACATAATAGTGCTAGAAAAACCATAAAGACAACGTGGTAAATCATTGATAAACACTTTGAAAATGTTAGGGCTTAGATTGCCGCCTTGGTGAACTCCTCTCTTGTTGTCGAAGAAAGATGTTCTTGAATTATCTATTCTGATACAAGACTTACTGGTTGAAGACCTTCGAATATAGAGATTTAATCATGTTATAAAACAGAGATCCAACCCCTATGTCTAGAAGTTTAATTTTAATTCCTGTATTTATAAAATACTTTGTCAAGTGCTTTTTGGAAGTCAACAAAGCAGGCAAACACTCTCCCATCCAACAAGTTTTACATCGCTGAGTTGAGTCTCCTGCATCAGTGAATGCTGTGATAAATTGGGGCTGGGAGTCAGCTATAATACTTAGATTGAGGACGCAGTTACAGATATGCATTAATTAATAGAAACACATTTTAAAAATATTTGGATTAGACATGTCAGAATCAGGCATATGGTATTGATAGCCTTTCATTTTCAACCGGGGTGGGGGGTCTCCAGATATATAGTTTATGGCATGGTCAGACGTACCGCTTGTGCACTACCCCAGTTAAAAATTGTAAAAATATGAAGCAGAATACCCTTTTTTCTAAAATTTCAGATTTCTTATTTGGCGTCCATGGTAACCTAAAGCTTCACTATCCATTACAACTCATTTCAGACCACCATTCAAAAAAAAATTGGGAAGGGGTTCCCCTTACAATTCAAGTAATACATACTGCTGAAACCAAACATTCCAAGTCATCTTAGAAAAAAATATTTGGGGTAGGGGTTCCCCTTATAATCCAATTAAAATAGTAAAAAAATATCTAACAGAATATTTTTTCTTAAATTTCAGTCTTCTGGTTTGGTTTCCATAGCAACCGAAAGCTCCACTATCCATTACAACCCATTTCAGACCACAATTCAAAAAACAAAATTGTGATAGGGGTTCCCCTCATAATCTAAGTAATGCATATTGCTGAAATCAAAACATGTTTGAAAAAAAACAGCTATCACTGAAAGGTATGTATTGTTGCTATCCTAAAAAATAATAAGTCTTTGAGAGCTTCAGGAAATTTACCAAAATTAGATTTTTTTAATTATAAGATTTTTAAAACTCTATCATTCTATGAAGCTTTGACAACTTTGCAAAACAAATAGTGAATAAGTTTATTACCTTCCTTGGTTTTATTACCTCCCTTTTCAAAATAATGACCTCTCATAAAATCTCTTTTTTTTGTCAAAGACACCCCAGAAAAGTGTTTGGATGTACATATTTAAGCTAATTTCATGCATTGTACATTTGTTCTAGCAATAAAATGAACAGTTTCATTTTAAAAATAGAGTTTGTTGCTATTTCTTTTATTAAATAATACCAAATATGGGATTTTATGCTTACTATCCTGTTTTTGATTTAATCATGATAAATATTTTTACCCAAAAAGTTTCACCCCGATATTGCTCAAATAAATCGTTATGATCTAGTACATATAGTGACGAACAATCCTGGAAAACTTGAAGGAAATCTGAGAAGTGGTTTCTGAGGAGTTGTGTCCACAAGATCTGTCATTGTACAACATTGTTAAATTTTTAAAGCCAATAACTCCTACAATAATTGACGAATCAAAACGGCGATGCGATATGATCTAGTACATATGGTGACTAACAATCCCGTAACATAAGACTGAATTCCAACTTGCGGTTTCTGAGGAGTTGAGCCCACAAAATTTGCCATTGTATAACAATTTGACGAACCTAAATGGCGATGCGATATGATATAGTACTAATGGTGGCTAACAATCCTGTAAAATTTTAATGAATTCTGACCAGGGGTTTCTGAGGACTTGTTTCCACACACCGCGTCTAAAAGTTTGACATACGGACGAACGGACAGACGGACAGACGGACGGACACACGGACGCAGACCATTACTAGGTTACACCCTTGAGGTGCGGCAGGGGGACAAAAATATATATTCATTTAACTGGGGTAATGCACCAGCGGTACGTTTGACCATACCATAAACTTTATATCTGGAGAACCCCCTACCCCCGGTTGAAAATGAAAGGTTATCAATACCATATGCCTGATTCTGACATGTCTAATCCAAATATTTTTAAGATTAAGAAATAGATTATTGCAAGCGGGCTCTATGCGAATTAGAACATGGGCAGACCTTATATTTGTCAATATTTTATACCGAGCGATAGCGAGGTATAAAATGAAGACAAATATAAGGTCTGACCATTTTCTAATTCACATAAAGCCCAACTGCAATAATCTATTTCGATTCTAATATATTTAACAAGTGTTTTGAACATTCGAAGCGGCTCTTAGAGGGCAATGTTGGGTTTGACACTAGAATTAAAATATGTCGGAAAACTGCATGCAAACATACATAAATGGACATAGAGAAATCTATATTCGTTATTTTATTAAAACAAGTCGCTCATAAGCTTATGAATTAATACAAAAAAATTTGTTGTGAAAATATAAAATACGGATATTTTAAAATCGAAGCGGATATTAATGTGAGTTGGTTGTATTTCTGATTTATATGAATGCTTAGTTAT
>MJUU01031501.1:0-13660 GCA_002080025.1 Modiolus philippinarum | reverse complement strand
AAAAGGAATAAAAGACAAATTAATAATTTTATTAACGTTAGAAATTAAAGTTTTTAAATCATAATTGTAGAGCATGATATGCAACATAGATAAGATTTCATAACAACAACACATTCGTTGCTAGGTTACGGTTATGTCAATTTCAGTTCCGAGTTTTGTTGTTAATTTCTATTATTATCATTATTTGTTGCAGCTTTTTTGGTGATTCATTATTTAAAAGTTTATTTACACATGAATATTGAGTGAATAAAACGAGAAACTGTACATTACGAATGTCCTTTTGTAACAGATATACGCATGTGCTAAAAAATATTGTTGGAATTAGTACACAGCTTTTTTTCCAAAGCCAAAGAAGAGAGTCATATTAGAATGTGTTTTAAGCTGACTCCCAGCCTCAATTTATCACAGCATTCACTGATGCAGGAGACTCGATTCAGCGATGTAAAACTTGTTGGATGGGAGAGTGTTTGCCTGCTTTGTTGACTTCCACAAAACACTTGACAAAGTGATTTATAAATACAGGAATCAAAATTAAACTTCTAGACATAGGGGTTGGATCTCTGTTTTATAACTTGATTAAATCTGTCTATTCTATCTATCTAAGGATTTTTTGTCTCACAACCCAACTGTTAAGACCACTTTACATATTTTGATCATACCATAAAGCCCGTTCTCCTCTATGGATCTGAATTATGGGGTACTCTTAACCCATTAACTGCTCGTTTCAGAAATGAAAATATTTCTTTGGACAGAATATATTCAAATATGTTTTGTGAAAACCTTCACATAAAATTTTGTAAATTTCTACTTGGTATTCAGAAAAAAACTAGCAATTTTGCAGCGTTATCAGAGCCTAGAAGATTTCCCCTATTTTTAGCATTATTAAAGGAATGTTTAAATATTGGTACAGATTAGAAAATTAGAAACCACATTCCCACTCCTTTAAGATGCATAATTAGCCTCTAAAGAGCTGTTTAATAATGAATTGTCTTCATGGTATGGTTCAATTCATTATATATTAAAAACCGTTGATATCAAATTTCAAGTTCAAATCTGGGTTTTTATAGTTTTAAAAAAGTCATGAACAAAAGTATCTTTTCACACTTTATGGAACAATGGCACATTAGTATGACTTAGAACTCTGATGGAAAATTAAGAACACACTCATTATTCAAAGTTGATTTTGGTTGAGAATTGAAGAAAATGTGTACATGGGACATGGATGTCCCGCCACATATATGTCGGCAAACAGGAAGTAGATGAGTGACAGATTTGAAAAGGGGAGACACGGTACAACTCATCATACCAAAGCTTCAGACCAAATATCAAATCATTACTACAAACACAAGCTAAGAAATACTTGACGAAAAATATATGGCTATAATGGGAAGAAAATCAAAGTTATCATCAAACAGGAAGTAGATGAGTTAGTGACTTGAAAAGTGTGAAAATGGTACAACTCTTTATACTTAAGCATCAGACCAAATATCAAATCATCACTACAAACAGAAGCTGAGAAATCCTTGAGGAAAAATTTCAATATATGGCTATAATGGGAAAAAATGAAAGTTATCGTCAAACAGGAAGTAGATGAGTTACAGACTTGAAAAGGAGAGACACTGTACAACTCATCATACTAAAGCATCAGACCAAATATCAAATCATTCCTATATACAAAAGCTTAGAAATTTTTGACAAAAAATTTCAAATTATGGCTATAATGGAAAAAAAAATCAAAGTTATCGTCAAACAGGAAGTAGATAAGTTACGGACTTGAAAAGTGGAGATACGGTACAACTCATCATACTAAAGCATCAGACCAAATATCAAATCATTACTAAATACACAAGCTGAGAAATCCTTGGTGAAAAATTTAAATATATTGCCATAATTGGAAAAAATCAAAGTTATCGTCAAACAGAGAGTGGATGCGTTACGGACTTGAAAAGGGGAGACATGGTACAACCTATCATACTTAAGCTTCAGACCGAATATCAAATCATTACTGCGGACACAAGCTGAGAAATCCTTGACGAAAATTTTTCGGACGTACGTACGTACGGACGGACGGACAAGAATAAAACTTAAGCCCCCGGTCGCCTAACGGCGGGGCATAAAAATATTTAATTATTCTCAATAAATTTGATATAAGAAGAAAAATTACACAATTTAGAGTATCAGCACACAAGTTACTGATTGAAAAAGGCAGATACAAAGGTGTAACATCTAGTGATAGGTTATGTAAAAGATGCTCATCTTGCGAGGCGGAAGATGAAATCCGCTTCCTATTTTCTTGTACTGCGTATCTCCAGGATCGTTTTGAAATTACAGAACTTATTTTAAAGTCATGTCCTAATTTTCAAACTTTGAGTAACAAGGACAAACTTTTTTGGCTCGTGACATGTGAAAATGTTCTTATACTGTCTCACCTCTGTAGATTTATCCTAAAAAATGAGAAAGATAACTCCTAATTTGCAAACTATACTTTTATAACATATTTTGTCTTGTTTTTGGTGCATTGGGTACGAGGAGGTCTAGATCTTGGCATCACTTTGATAGATAGAGCACATATAGAATTTCATTAAATTTTAAAGGTAGATTTTATAAATATACTCCTAAGGAGGGACACTTGCCTAACTATAATGTATAAAAAAATGCCAAGTGACCTTTTAGTATCTGCCCTTAGTGCCCATTGCACTTTAACAACACTTTACCGCCCCCCCCCCCTTTTCCCATCCATCAGGTAAGCTCTGCCTGTTGTCTCGGTCACTGTTGAAACATGCTTTGTTTTTGTTTTTGTTTTCATATATAGAATTATCCCAGATTGTTTGTCTTTCTGCATCGGGCACGAGGAATACCAATTCTACAAGTGTACTACATTCTTTTCTTTTGTAGCAATATATATATATATAATATACACATACTTTTTTTGGTAGTAGTGTGATCTTTTTTGTACGAAAGCCAAATAGTGTCAATAGATTTTTTTTTATTTTCTCAGTAAAAAAAAATCTCACAAAAACAAAATTATCTTGTAATTTCGAATTAAAAATATTTTTCTCAGAAAAACAAAACTTATTGCGTTATAACGCGATAATTATCTCGTTATTTCGAATTAAAAATATTTTTTCTCGGAAAAACAAAACTTATTGCATTATAACGCGAAAATTATCTCGTTTAAACGCAATAGTTATCTCGTTATTACGCAATAATTATCTCGTTATTTCGAATTAAGAAAAATTTTCTCGAAAAAACAAAACTTACTGCGTTATAACACGATAATTATCTCGTTTGAACGCAATAGATATCTCGTTATTACGCAATAATTATATATAAATATTTTTCTCAGAAAAACAAAACTTATTGCGCTATAACGCGATATTTATCTCGTTTGGACGCAATAATTATCGCGTTATTAATTGAATGATATATGTGGTTTCTATATTATCCAAGAACACGCAAGACCTTGAAATAGCCAGACCGTACGGGCTCGGTCGGGCCATACGCGTATGGTCCAACAGTATGGGTATTTTGGAAAAATACTCGTATGGTCCGTACCGTACGCGTACGGTCTAAATACGCATATAGTCTGGAACATATACATAGAGTTTTGATATTTGTTTTGAGGAATTTTTCGTCAATTTTAAGGCAGTTTTCCACATGTTACACCTTAAATTGACAATGGTTGGTTTTTAGATTACCCATACCAAACCGTGGTGCTATTTATCCGGACCATTAACTGACTGATGGTTATAACAGGTAATTATTGTTACTATGTCAACGTTCTGTCTTCTAATCGTGGCAAGTTAATCAGCCGGATAATTTTGCTCTGGGGGATACCTTTGATTTTACATGGGTAGGGTTTTCTTGTAATAATTTGTTCTATAAGCTCTGTAAATTGGTAACTCCTAACTCGCCATCCTAAATCCCCACAGAACCCCCCACCCCACCCCCCAATATCTCTCTTTTAACCCTTACCGCAACCTCGAATGCTGGATCCGCCGGTTGCATCTTTTTTTGTCTTAGGTTGGACCGTATATCACTGTAAATGTTCTGAGGTATTTATTTTGAACTGTTTCATTGATTTCAAATCACAAAAACAAGTAGCAAAAACCAAAGTTGTTATGATCGGGATTCGAACTCAGAACCCACAGATTACTAGTCAAGCGGTGTAACCCCGCGGCTACCGGGGGCATCTTTCATTCATGTTTAAAAAGTGGGTTTATGGTGAAATGAAATATGAAGCTTCGGCGAAAGCTTTCAGAATTTATATGTATCAATACCAAAACACAGAATATAACTTATTTGCTCCGTTTTCTTGACATTTTGTCTGTTAGATTTCGCTAACTTGTGTAAATTAAACCCTGCGGCTTCTGCCAAATTTCGTGAAGCCTGGGAGAAATTAAAAATCTTCCCGTAATCACATTTTTATGCAAATGGAACTCAGCGCTATAGTGACTTTCTGTCGATTCTTGCCCGTTCAGAATCAAAATTTCGTGATATGGTCACGTTCGATGAAAGGACATTTCTTCTATCTATGTCAAATTCGCAGTGTGTCTGATCGCTAGTGAAAAAGGTACAGATTTCAAGTCGTGAAAACCGCTCAGACCGAAGTCGGCTTAGGAACTACATTCGACAACAACGAACAAGTTCCGCTGGCTAAATAAAATAAAAAAAAAGTAAAATATTAAAATGAAATAAAACAGAAAAGGGAGAAAAAATTGTTTTCCTTTACCTAAAATGCCATTTTGCGAGAATTTCTAACAGAAATTCCCTTTTTTAAGCTTAATTTTGAATTTCTAACAGAAATTCCCTTTTTCAAGCTATAAAGAAGCCACATATTTTTGTTTCGTTCCATGACAAGAAATTCTAGGGCTAAATCACCAATGCCCACCCATGGTACTATTTGTCCGGATCATAAACTGACTGATGGTTATTACAGAGAATTTGTATTTCTATAGCAACGTTCTGTCTTCTAATCGTGGCAAGTTAATCAGCCGGAAAATTTAGCTCCGAGTTATACCTTTGATTTTACATGGGTAGGGGTTTTTTTGAATGCTAACTTAATATACTTCTAAAAACAATAAAATTTCCTATTACAAAAAGGTGTGGGCACTAAAAAACGCCACAGCCCAAATGCGACTTTGGGCAAACGCCACACCAAGAGTATTTGCTATATTTCAATGCTTAACTATATATATAACACTCTCTTGTTTTTTTATACCCCCGCTTTAGCGGGCGGTATATAGTGACCGTGGTGACCTTCCGTCCGTTCGTCTGTTCGTCCGTTCGTCCGTCCGCCATAGGGTACTTACTTTGTGGCAACAACTCCTCCTAGAACACTTGATGGAATTTATTGAAACTTTCACAGAATGTTAGGTATACATTGCCCTTGTGCATCATCTATTTAAAAGTTTGATTTGATCTTTATTAGGGGGAGCAGAGGGTATGGTATTAATGTTTTTTTGGTTGATTTTTTTACTCTCTGACATATGGGTACACAGTTTGTGGCGACAACTCCTCCTAGACCACCTGGTGAAATTCAACGAAACTTTCACAGAAGGTTCAGTAGATATTGCCATTGTGCACCAGCTTTTTAAAATTTTTATTTGACTTAAATTTTGGGGGGATTTTTTTGCTGTTTGCCATAGGGGTACATACTTTGTGCCAACAACTCCTCCTAGACTACTCGATGAGGTTCAATGAAACTTTCACAGAATGTTCAGTAGATATTGCCATTGTGCACCAGCTGTTTAAAATTTTTATTTGACCTTGATTTTTTTGGGGGGTTACTAACGGGCGTAGGGGTACATACTTTGTGGCAACAACTCTTCTTAGTCTACTTGGTGAAATTCAATGAAACTTTCACAAAATGTTTAGTACATATTACCATTGTGCACCAGCTATTTAAAAATTTGATTTGACTTGAATTTTTTTTGTGTGTTTTTTTTACATCTGGAATCAAATGGGGGAGCGGGGTTTATGTTTTTGTGAGCTCTGCTCACAGTTATTCTAGTTTTCTTTGTTTTTTGTTTTGTAGTTTTGGGGTTTTTTTTTGTTTGTTTGATTTTTTTAAATTACATGTATATTGCAATTACTGTTGATTACCTATCGCAATTAACGTTGATTACCTATCTATCCATATATGTACGAAGATCTACTGTCCGTTTAGAAATTGTAGAACGTCGTTATGATCGATACATTAAGCGGTTTCTTGTAAACATAAACTTTTGATGACAGAACGCTCTAACTAGATTTTTCGGCATACATTTGTTTAAGAACCAGTCGATGAATGCTAAAAACTCCGTTATAATTCCATTCGGTATGTTTTTTTACTCGTTACATATTGACAACGTAGAGGGTAAAAAAAACATTGGCAGTTTTTTTAATGTGGTTCGGGAGTATAAGCAAAATCAATCAGAATTTAAGATATTTTGGTGAATGAAATTTGAAAAAAATTACTTACATAAATTTAAGTAAAAATTTTGGGTCACGGGCAATGCAAGGTAACAAATGCAAATGCTTTAGTTGAAATTTTCCATAATTTTTATTTTTCCAAATTATTTTAGTTACAATAGATGGGATTTCGAATAAATTTATGTATTCCTAGTCTTTGTTTTGAATAAAAAAAAACAAAACAAAAAAAAAAGTGGGGGTGACCAAACTTAATATCTAATTATCTAATTAATTCTCAAAACACAAAATTTATGGTTCAGTTGGAAGATATTTCTTTTCGAAATTACCTCCTAGTTTAAATTGTAATTTCAAAGAGTTTACTTTTCAAATACCATCGTGATTCTTACAAGCGAAATGAATGCTAAATGAAGAATAATTGGTCTAAATCTGTTCAAGGCGAAGTATTGAAAAGATTTGTCTTAATTTCAAAACTATTATACCCTTCTATAATGAAAAATATCCATCAAAGCATAAAATGTCGGAATACTACCAGACCACCTATAAACAAAATAGTACACATTTTGTATCTTTGGAGTAATATGTCTTTTGTCGTTAACATGAAAGTTGAATCTTTTCGATGTTATATAACTAACAACCTTGCTATGAAGTTTCAATGAGCTATTGATAGTAGTTTTTGAAAAATAAAAATCGTTAAAAAGGTCAATTTCCCATAGTGTTACATGTACACTTTTTTACTATCGAAGACCACATCCTGTGTCAGCCCCAAAGGCACCCTATATGGACCATATTCTGAAAAAAAATATATTTGTATTAGGTACATCCATATATATATATATATACATGTATATATCTAGATCCTGCAAGATTTGAAAGTTTTATATGTTCACTAAGATTTGATTCTGACAAATTCATCTGGACGAGCAAAAAGACTACAGAAATAATAAAAAGTGACAGTTTTGTTAGTAGAGCGAAACACAAATATCTCACAAACGAATCCAGAAACCGGATTTGGATGCGCTATCATCTATCATACTTTCAAATTTTGGCATTTTTATTTTTTTGTATCTAGATGTTATTCTAACCAACTGTTTTTTGTGTCCAAATCTCATTATTTTATTATGCCAAGTTTTCTAACTTTTGATTCCATGAGTGTTCTGTGATTGTTTAAGTCTTGAGATTATGTCCTGTTAGTCTTTTTGTCGGGCAACAGATGACAGCGATTGTAAGAACACTTTGCCAGTTGATTTTATGTTTGTTGACAACCCCGCCTTCATGGATAATGTAGAGCATGAATGTAGCGTTGCTCGATAATTCGCAATGAATGCCGCTCAAACCAGTGTTAGGGGCCGTCTTGATATTAATATGAGGTATGAACAATTGTCATTGTTGAAGGCCTCATGGTGACTTCAAGATGAAGTACAACAATAAAAGCGTTGTTCCATTGCTTTATTCTACCATGTGTTTGTAGAGACTTTTTCTCATGTGCATCTACCACATATCCCTTCATTGCTTATTTCAGGGAATTTTGAGACCCCATAAAAATTGGCCAGGGGTTCCCTTTATAATTAACCATGTACATATAGTGGAATCGAAAACATAATATGCCTCAGAAGACACATTTTTTCCCAAAATTCTAGATTTGGGGCTAGGTTTCCAGAGCAATCCAATGATTGATTATGCACCTGAATCGGTTTTCAGGGGCTTCGGCTACAGAGCTGCCGGGCGCGTCCCCGGGTGGTGGATAGGGGAATGCCCTGTCTATGCGGGGTAGTCAGGTCATAATACGGAAAGCCTGACCGCGAACCATTGTAGCCAAACTGTGTCGAGAAACGCCACGCTCCATGCAGTATAAAGACCCCTTCTATATTTCTCTAAAGAGAGCAGACGCACTGGGTGTCGTATGGAAGGCTAAATTTCCTGCCCCTACCCATTTCTCCAATTTTCCAGTGGCAGTCAAAAGTCGTTGCCCAGGTTGTCCCTTCCACCTTTATTTCTTTCTTCTGATACTTTCAATTTTTTGAATTGATGAACTTGTTCTCGTCCTGATATAGCTGAATTATTGCTCATTGGACGTTAAACTCTAACTAATCAATCAATCAATGCAATACAACCAGTTTATGATTCCTTTCAATAAAAAAAAATATCGCAAGGGTTTCTCTTATTATAAAGGTAATCAATATAGCTGTAGCAAAAGATATGTATTATCCACTTCAAATACGATTTTTTCGGAAAGTTTTTTTGAATGGTTTCCATGGCAATCCTAATTTTTTTAAACTGCCTATGCAGAAGAACTATATGTGACATCATACTAAATCTTCTAATGAAGTATCATAAAGATAGTGATAATACACATATTTTTTACACAATAGTGAGTGAAAACATTCATGACGTCATTTTCCTATTGGTTTAAGGTAATAACCCTTTTGAGCCCTCCAAATGAACCCTTAATGGACCTCCTTGAAAATATGTTGACTACTTATCTAGCCATATGGGGCTAACATCCTAGAAAGTTTCAAAGCTAAAGGTCTAATTGTCCCTGAGATATATTGGAATAAAGAAAGCGGATGATAATAAGTCAAATTGTGTTAGGTTGCATACACAATAAGTTTCCTAAACGAATTGCCACATCACAATCAGAATTTCATCAAAATTTTAGGATTTTGAATTTTCCTGTCATCCTTCTGCTTTCATAGCAGAGGCCGCCATTTTCTTAGTCTTGGAGACCAGAAATTAATTCTTCTTTTGGTCAACCTTTCGGTCAAATTTCTTCCAGTTCTGAGGACTTTGATTTTATCGCGTTTTTACGGTTCCCATGGCAACGGTTGTCAATTTGAAGTTTTAAAACCAGGAGCCAATTCTACACATACATGAATTTTTCAATTTTCCTGTAAAATTTCATCCAATTCTGAGTATTTTATTTTTCCCTTTTTAAAATGGTTATGATTTGATCACTAGTGTCCGATAAATGCCGGAAAAAGTTTTATGAAAAAAAGCATTACTTACCAGTATTGTGTTTGGATATAACACAAGAAGCGTTCAAAACGAACTCCTATATTAAAATTCATTATAAAATGAAGAGTGCTGTAAAACAGTTTGTGTAAGCATAAATACACGCAAGAAATTTAAATTCTTGTCGAACTTTGATAACAGGTAAAAGTATATGTAGGACTGTTGCCTAGATTACTACATTTTCTCATAGAAGGACAACGACCAAAAAGAAAAAGGAAAAACAGCGAAAGAGTACATTTAGTTCTAACTTTCCATCCTTACAATGTCGCTATACAGAAAATATTAGTACAGAATTTCAAAAAAAATATTCATGAAGATCCACTGATGGATGAAATATTTCCACCTTTGCCAATTACAGACTATTGCAAAGAGATCACATAGTGTCCGGCAAAATTAAGACCATCGACACTAGGTACAATAAGTTATACGGGGGAACGTAACGTTGTGGCTGAAAGATCTGTCGAACGTGTTCCTTCACTATAGAAACGGAATTCATCAAGGGCCCTGATGGTTCTTACACAATCATTTCTGGTTATACATGCATATCAAGAATCTGATATATCTGGTATGTACAGTAGACGGTGTCACAAATCATGTAGGTGAGACTTGCCGCAGACAGGCTGATCGCTTTGCTGAGCATCTTTGATCCGTAACATCTCACAAAGACACACCCGTCGGTAACCATTTCAGGTTTCGCCAACATTCCATGGAAGACATGAACATAACAGTCCGTACTCAGGTTGACAGTTCACAACACCCACAACAATTACAACAACAAATTATATTTCCTCTGGGAACCCAAAACTCCAAAGGAGTCGATATAAAATTTAGTGTTTAATGTGCAATCCTTGGACTGGTATCTTTAATTATATAATTTTGAATCATATTAATAGATATAACTTTATATATATTTTTAATTGTTAATTTTGGTCCCGTAAAGAATGGTGAATGAAAGGATATGGCGTAATTGCACATGAGACAAAGTCTCTACAAACACATAAACATGGTCAAAATTAATGGCTTAATTTCCTGCTCCTACCCATTTTTCACATTTGTTAATTCATCAAACTTTTGTCTTCGGTCTGTTCGGGGAATGTCAAATTTATTTTACTCCTATATTTCACCTGTGACATTGTCGTATGAGATTTTCAAGTCTATGAAAACTGCAAGTTCCGGTTCCGGTTTTTGCCATATTGACTTCCGCCATAAGAATTGCAAGTGCCGGAATTGCTAAATCTGCGGGAAACCTCTGTTTTATCAAACTGCGATGTGACGTCTCACACTATTTTGCAAAACATTATATTTTCTCTCAACAAAAACCAGTGTTGGTCTTAATTTTCTTTCAGAGTAAATTACGCATGTAACTGATAGTACTCTAACAAAAAGTACAGCACTGGCGTGAATCGTGATTTCAAATGCAATAAAGTCAACTAACAAAGCTTATAGAACTTTTTATATTTCTATAAATATTTATCAATATAGGTCTGCTTGACGAATCCTTCAATTGATTTTTTTATTATTCAGTGCGATACTTATAGTCCCAGATTCAGCGAAGGAAAACAATTTGAGGGGAAAAATGATAGAAAAAAATCTTGGAGAGTCAAATAAGAATAAAAAAAAACATGTTTGCATTGCTTAAAGTAAATGCATATAATTATACTAGTATTAATTGTGTTTGGATGCAAACACAAGAAGTCTCCCAAACGAACTCCCATATCAGAATTCAAAGGCTTTACATGGGATCCACAGATTTTAAACAACCTTCCTGTCAATTTCATGCAATTCTGAGCACTTGGATTTTCCCGCCTTTTTACCGTTTCCATGGCAACGGTCGCCATTTTGAAGTCTTGGACACCGGAACAAAATTGTACACTTGTTAGGCAACCTTCCTGTAAAATGTCACCCAATTCTGGGCATTTTGATTTTCCCGCCTTTTTTAAAGTTTTCATGTCATCGGTCGCCATCTTGAAGTCTTGGAGACCAGAAGCCAATTCTACACATGTAAGGCAACCTTCTTGTAAAATTTCTTTCAATTCTGAGCACATTGATTTTCCCGCCCATTTTTACCATTTCTATGGCACCGGCCATCATTTTGAGGTCTTGGACACCAGAAGTCAATTCTACAAATGCAAGGCAACATTCCTGTAAAATTTCATCCAATTCTGAGTACTTTGACTTTCCCGCCTTTTTTTTTACCATTTCCATGGCACCGGTCGACATTTTGAAGTCTTGGAGACCAGAAGTCAATTCTACACATGTAAGGCAACCTACCAGTAAAATTTCATCCAATTCTGAGCACTTTGATTTTCCCGCCTTATTTACCATTTCCATGGTACCGGTCGACATTTTGAAAATTCCAAGACTGGAATGCACATCTTGGGATGGGGTTCTATGATCCTGTGAAGTTTGGTTAAGATTGGATCAGTGGTGTCCGAGAAAACTGATGGACAAAGTTGAGGCGGAAAACGGAAGAAAAAGAATAATAACAAGTGATAACTGTGTTCGCAAGCGAAACACAAAAGTCTCCCAAACGAACTCCCATATCGGACTTCAAGGCATTACGAGACTCCTTCAAAAAAAAAAATTGGGCAGGGATTTCCCTAATAACCTTTGTAGTGCATATCTCAAAATTCCTCCTTTTTATCAGAAAACCTGATTTTCCAAAAAATAAATATGTTTCTGGTTTTCCTTCCATGGCAACCAAGAGCTCTTTTGTCCATTGCAACCAATTTCAGACTCCTTCCAAAAAAAAATTTTGGCAGGGGTTCCCCTTATAACCTATTTAATATATTATTCTCAAAATTTCCTTTTTCATCATAAAACTCAATTTTTCAACAAAAAATATGTTTCTGGTTTTCATTTCATGGCAACAAAGTCCTCCTTTGTCCATTGCAACCAATTTCAGACCCTTTCCAAAAAAAATTTGGGCAGGGGTTCCCCTTAAAAGCTATGTAATATATATTTCTCAAAATTCCTTATTTTTTTATCAAAAAACCTGATTTTCCAAAAAAAATATATTTCTGGTTTTCTTTCCATGGCAACCAATTTGAGACCCTTTCCATAAAATATTTGGGCAGGGGTTCTCCTTATAACCTATTTTATACATGATTCTTTAAATTTCCTTTTTTATCTTAAAACTCAATTTTTCAACAAAAAATATGTTTCTGGTTTTCTTTCTATGGCAACAAAGTGCTCTTTCGTCCATTACATCCAATTTCAGACCCTTTCCAAAAATATTTTGGCAGGAGTTCCCCTTATCAGCTATGTAATA
Organism: Modiolus philippinarum; assembly: GCA_002080025.1. Classification (NCBI taxonomy): domain Eukaryota; kingdom Metazoa; phylum Mollusca; class Bivalvia; order Mytilida; family Modiolidae; genus Modiolus; species Modiolus philippinarum. Next base: position 966 of record MJUU01031501.1, on the reverse strand, counting down.
TATATTTCTCAAAATTCCTTATTTTTTATCAGAAAACTCAAATTTTCAACAAAAAATATGTTTCTGGTTTTCTTTCCATGGCAACAAAGTCCTCTTTTGTCCATTGCAACCAATTTCAGACCCTTTCCAAAAAAAAATTTGGGCAGGGGTTCCCATTATAATCTAAGAAATACATATTGCTGTAATTAAAATACTTTTATCAACAGAAACTACTATTCTACCAAAATTTCCATTTTTTGGTATGGTTTCTATGGCAATGGTAGTTATTTTGAAATTTTCAATGCTGTGGAACCCTTCCTTACATGAGCATCAATTTTCCCATGAAGTTTTATGGAGATAGTGTTTCTAGTTTTTCAGAAACTGTGAAAAATATGATGAAAATCATTCAGAATTTCATTTTCCCAGAGGGTTACTATATGACTACCCCACCCCTTTTCAATATCCCCAAAAGTACCCTTAACGGACCCCCTTTAAAAAAGTTTTGATGATTGCAAATTAAGATACATAGGGCTAATATGCTACCAAGTTTGAAACTTCTGGGTTCAATGGTTTCTGAGATCTGCTGCGGACAAGTTCATTAGGACGAGAATAAAGAAAGATGGAATAATAATAATAATAATAAGAAACGCAACAAAAACAAGAAGTCTCCCAAACTTCGTTTGGGAGATTTAATAATAATAATAACTAGTATTAATTGTGTTTGGATGCAAACACAAGAAGTCTCCCAAACGAACTCCCATATCAGAATTCAAAGGCTTTAGATGGGATCCACAGATTTTAAACAAACTTCCTGTCAATTTCATGCAATTCTGAGCACTTGGATTTTCCCGCCTTTTTACCGTTTCCATGGCAACGGTCGCCATTTTGAAGTCTTGGACACCGGAACCAAATTGTACACTTGTTAGGCAACCTTCCTGAAAAATGTCACCCAACTCTGGGCATTTTGATTTTCCCGCCTTTTTTAAA
>MJUU01031499.1:71790-81874 GCA_002080025.1 Modiolus philippinarum | reverse complement strand
CAGAAGGAAATTAAAGATGTTGCAGAGTAGGTTTATTATATTTATATACAGAGGTCAAGAAAAATATACATATGTTTCTGCTAATCACTAGAAATTTAGGGTTTGTAGGTGGCCTTATTATTTATTCAAATCCACAGGGTTATTACAAGTATGCATCGGAAGATTTTTTGTTGTAAAATGATACTGGCTGTGCCAAAGTGGCAAAAACCCCAAATAATGACTGTATTTACAAATTACAAACATTGAATATTAAGCAAATAAAACATAACTAATAACATGTCAAAACCACAGGGGTCGGTAACATACGATATTGATAGACCAGGTCCCATATAAAGAAGGAGAAAGGAAACAACGGAAGTCCAAAAATTATATACCACAATATTTCAAAGTCAGACGACGACAGCTTTTTATGGGAATAATTGTCTCAAACTCAGCCATAAGTTAGCCAAATAATTATATTTTCATAAAATATAAACTTTCTTACCTTCACTTGGCTTTAAAATATATTTTTCTCCCTTCGAAACACTGAAATTGTCCCGATGTAGTTTAAGTAGGCCATGAAATCAACACAATTTTTCCACTTCAATCAATGTTTTTTGCCTTTTCACGAAAAAATCTTGTTTAAATATAACTTTCCACATTTGCACAAATACGTTCCATGTTAATTCACGCACATAAAACGTCAAATTCAACAGTCTTCAGCGACTTGGCGTATCGTTTGTGTCACAGAACGTAGAATGTCAACATTCGTCGACATTTTGAATGAAACGAGAACAGTCTTCTGATTGGTCAATAATGTTATTGTTATAAACCTAAATAATCCAGTCGTAATGTTGATTAGCCAGCTCATTGAAGGAGGGAATCGGATACGGAGAGGAATCGAATAAAGTTTTTACTTTTTTTCTGATTTCGAGACTTACTTCGTTTCCCTACACTGGCCGGCTTAAACTACATCGGGACAATATCAGTGTTTCGAAGGGAGAAAAATATGTTTTAAAGCCAAGTGAAGGTAAGAAAGTTTATATTTTATGAAAATATAATTATTTGGCTAACTTATGGCTGAGTTTGAGACAATTATTCCCATAAAAAGCTGTCGTCGTCTGACTTTGAAATATTGTGGTATATAATTTTTGGACTTCCGTTGTTTCCCTTCTCCTTCTTATACATATATATATATGGGGCCCGGTCTATCAATATCGTATGTTACCGGCCCCTGTGGTCAAAACAAATAACCACAGACATGACAGAAAGACAAAAGATAAGAATATTGTATAGGGCTTTATATTCTCGGATAAGAATTTTCACGGTTTTCAGTGTTGGATTTATTTGCAGAGTTTTATATACGCCGATTTTTAGTTAAAGTCATAATATTCACTTATTTTCAGGCTTACAGTCAAATATTTGCAGGTATAAATTTTCGCAGTTATCGTTTAAAATGCAAAGAGCACGAAAATTAATACCGTGCGAAATATAACAACCATACAGTAGATAAAATCTCATCTCAATGATGACTGTAAGTAAGGTATTTTGTTTTCAAAACTTTAATTGTGTCGTATATAACATGTATATTTATCATATACTTAATGATTAAATATGATTAAAATTCTGCTGCCTGATAAAACCAGAAATTATTATGATATTTTTCAATTTCAACAAATATTGACTTAGCAGGCTGATCTGACATCATTATCAACTGGTTCAAGAAAATTATCTCATGTTTCTCAAATTATTATAACACAAAACTTTGTGAATGTCTGGAAAAAACTAGCATCATTGTTAATATTGTCAAATATAGCCTGGCAATCAGGTCAATAGTTTGATTGAAAAACCTGGCAAAAGGAGGTAGACCAAGAATCAAGTTCAATGTATACAAATCAATGTATTGACTAAACTGGCAGGGCTACATTTGTTTTATAATATATAACATAATTCTTGCTTTAATTAAATGTCGTCTTCTGTTTTGTTATACAAATATCTTGTAAACCTGATTTCCAAATGTAGAATGTTTTGTTCCATCAATGGAAACATAAGGTTAAAACTATATTTACGGCACAGAATGTCATGTGATATCAAATATATCATATTACACAAATAATATCATAAAAATAATAAAATTGATATCCCTTTTGAAAGCATGACTTTTTCAATGCTGTTATATATTATCACCTGTTTACAGGTTTCAGTGACGTTGTAATATTGTTTATTTTCAGTTACCTGTATACAGCACTCTGTGACAGTGTTATATTGTATATTTTCAGTTATCTGTATACAGTCCTCAGTGACAGTGTTATATTGTATATTTTCAGTTACCTGTATACAGCACTCAGTGACAGTGTTAAATTGTATATTTTCAGTTACCTGTATATAGTCCTCAGTGACAGTGTAATATTTGTGTCACCTGCACCTAGTGCAGGATCGACACATAGGGATCACTATCTGTCGTCTTGCGTCCGTCTGTCCGTCTGTATGTCCGTCCGTCCGTCTGTCTGTATGGCTCCAAAATTTTTACATTATCCGCATCTCCTCAGAAACAGCTTTTACTTTCCAACGAAACTTGCAGGAATGCTTCAGTATATATTGTAGATGTGCACCATGTATTTTGTTTTTCTTTATTTCTGTTTTTCCAGATTTTTAAGCTATTTTTCTTCTTTGTCATTTTAGCTTATTGGCATCATAGGGTATACCTCTATTATCTGCAACTCCTTCTAGACTGCTCGGTACATTCCAACGAAACTTGCAGGAATGCTTCAGTATATATTGTAGATGTGCACAATGTATTTTGTTTTTCTTCATTTCTGTTTTTCCAGATTTTTAAGCTATTTTTCGACTTTGTCATTTTAGCTTATTGGCGTCATAGGGTATACCTCCATTATCCGCAACTCCTCCTAGACTGCTCGGTACTTCACAACCAAACTTGCAAGAATGCTTCAATATATATTGCAGATGTGCACCATGCATTTTGTTTTTCATTTTTTTTTCAGATTTTCTAGCTATCTGTGGACTTTGTAATTTTAGCTTATTTGGGTCATAGGGAAGACCTCCATTATCCGAAACTCCTCCTAGACTACTTGGTACTTTCCAACCAAACTTGCAGGAATGCTTCAATTTATATTGCAGATGTGCACCATGCATTTAGTTTCTCATTAAGTTTGATTTTTTTCTGATTTTCTAGCTGTCTTTGGACTTTATCATTTTAGCTTATTTGGGTCATAGGGTATACCTCCATTACTCGCAACTCCTCCTAGACCACTTGGTACTTTCCAACCAAACTTGCAGGAATGCTTCAATATATATTGCAGATGTGCACCGTGCATTTAGTTTATCATTGATTATGATTTTTTTCTGACTTTGTCATTGTAAAACAAAACAGGAATTCTTCATATATATATATAGTGCAGGCGACACATGTGTTCCGCGGAACATCCATGCATTTTGTATATTTTCAGTTACCTATATACAGTACTCAGTGACAGTGTAATATTGTATTATTTTCAGTCACCTATATACAGTACTCAGTGACAGTGTTATATTGTATATTTTCAGTTACCTATATACAGTACTCAGTGACAGTGTTATATTGTATATTTTCAGTTACCTATACACAGTACTCAGTGGCAGTGTTATATTGTATATTTTCAGTTACCTATATACAGTACTCAGTGACAGTGTTATATTGTATATTTTCAGTTACCTATATACAGTACTCAGTGACAGTGTATTATTTTATATTTTCAGTTACCTATACACAGTACTCAGTGACAGTGTTATATCATACAATGCACCACCTGTATTAATAGCATGTAATAAACAGGATTTACTCATGTCAAAGGGAGCAGAGGTCATAAGGTCACAGTTAGAGAAAGAAATGTAAGTAAGGTTATTTTAGGATGGCTGCTGTTTAATTTTCAAGCTGCTCTGGTTATTCCCAAATTATAAATTTTATGATTAAACTCTGTATACATTTCATTTTGGATAAGTTTAACATGTGAAATTAAGATTTTAGTCTCTTGATTTTTTATTTTTCTGTCATTTGTGAATAGTCATTCTGTCAGTGTGACTGAAAAAAAAAACAACTTCCATTTTAAAACTTATTTTTAGCTCACCTGGCTATGCCAGGGTGAGCTTTTGCCATCACTTGGCGTCCGGCGTCCGTCCGGCGTCTGTCCGTCCGGCATAAACTTTTCATTCAAAGATCTTCTCCTCTGAAACCACTAGGCCAATTGGAACCAAATTTGGTCACAATAGTCCTTGGGTGGTCCCCTTTAAAAAAAGTATCCGGCAGGTCCGTACCTCATCCAAGATGGCTGCCAGCTGGGAACATAGTTTTAACATTGGACCCTATGGGTGAACACATTCAAAGATCTTCTTCTCAGAAACTACCAGTCCAATTATAACCAAACTTAGTCACAATGGTCCTTAGATGGTCCCTTCAAAAAATGATATCCGGCAGGTCCGTACCTAATCCAAGATGGCCGCCAGCGGAGAACATAGTTTTAACATTGGACCCTATGGAAAAGACATTCAAAGATCTTCTTCTCAGAAACTACTAAGTCCAATTAGAACCAAACTTAGCCACAATGGTCCTTAGGTGGTCCCATCCAAAAAATGTATCTGGTAGGTCTGTACATCTGGAACATAGTTTTTACATTGGCCCTTTTAAAGTGGTCTGTATGTTTTAATTTCAGCACTATGTATTACTTTAATTATAAGGGGAACCCCTGCCCAAATTTTTGTTTGAATGGTGTTCTGTTATGGGTTGTAATGGATGGTGGATCTTTCGGTTGCCATGGAAACTAAACAAGAATACTGTAATTTTAGAAGAAAAAAGTATTCTGCTAAATTTTATGTTTCGTTTTTCCTATTGGAAATGCCTTTTATCTATGTCAGCCATTGTCCAGGTGAGCGATACAGGCTCTTGAGAGCCTCTTGTTATTAAATCTGACAGTAAACCAGTTAAGTACTATTTTCATTTGGATCAGGAAATCGGACAAAGACAAATAAATGTAATATGCTTCTTTTCATTGAATGCAAACCGTTAGAAATACTTTTAAAAGGAATTTTTAACGTCACCAAATATTATGGAGTAAGTATCTTCAATTTGTGACATTGCTATGGTTGTGAACAAAAATTTGGAAGACATACAGTCAAAATAAGTCATAAACATTTACAATTTCAGATCCATTTCTCAAAGCAATATGAGCTGTATATTTCTTCAAATTTTTTGGAAACTCAAAAAACGCATTGTGTCGTATCCACATATTTAGAAAATTGTATCAGATACTGTATAATGCATAAAAACGCCAAGAATACTTTATAATTTCGATTATTAAACTAATTTTGCATGCGATTTTGATCAATCATGGACATTCATTAATGTTCGACTTTGACATCTGCCCTGACAGAGATACTATATATAGTTGACATAAACAAATGTGCCAGCAATCGGCAAACTTAGGCTGTGTTACAATACTGGATATGTGTCTGCACTTGATATTTGTGATGTAGTTGCCGGTTTAGACATAACTTTTCTTATTTAAAAACAAATCAGAGAAAAGGTGACAAAAAAACATCATTTGATGCCGGATTACCCTTCTTTTCATTTTCTCTGGTGTTGGTTAACAGTTGACCATATATCCGGACTGTGTTTTCATTTCAAAGGAGCCAGTCTATTATGAATAGCCTATGTAATGCATACGAGGTGAAATAAGGTACCAATCGGTCGAAGTTGTGACAAGTGCAATGTACACATGGAAATATTTATAAATCGATCATTTAGATTTCAAACAAATAAGGACATCCTTGTAGGAATAATATGGGTAGCATTTTATTATTTTGGCAATGTAAAGAATAATTACACACTAACCCTTCATCTTTGTTTTTTCCACATTGCACGTGATTTTATCGGACCATGATATGTTGTCAGTATAAACACTTATGTTACACATGTATCGTGAACATTTGACCTGAGTTCGCAGACATACGATGCATTCCTAGAATACATTTTTTCATGGCGGTAAATAATTAATTCATGTTATATTTTTTTTAATTTTCAAGCTTTTTCATGTTAACACCATGAATTGGACTTGAATCTGCTTTATTTTTGCATATTATAGCTTGAAATAATGAATTCTTCCGAAACTCAAAAACTGAAAAATCACTGGTCATATTGCTTTAAGGTATGCAATTCTGGAGCGGATGAATGAAATATATCTGAGAAGGCATACACCTGGTTCCAAAGAAACTTTATGTATAATTTTAATGAAAATTTGTCCATAACTGCAAATCTATATTGAAATTAGTTTATTTTGAAAATATTTTGTTGACAGGAATACATTAAGGGTCACAAGGTCAGCATCACTTCAGCAAGTAGAAAGTTCGGGAAATAACAACACATTTCTTGGTAGACGAAACAAGGATTTTAGTTTTGATGATCTGAAACCACTGAAGATTGAGTTCGTTGAATGTAGTGTAAAGGGAAAAGACACTGATTCCAAACCAGCTATGAAGAATGTAGAAGATTGGCTTGTGAAAGTAGCATGAAATCAACAATTTGTTTACATCAGTTTTAGCATGAAATAGAATTGTGTCATTGCTGTACATTTTTTACTATAGATCATGTTTTAGAGGTTTTATATCAAAACTATTGCCATTCGATGTTCTTTATTTTGACATCACCTATACATTTTTTTTTTTTTTGCATTAAACCACTTTTCACTGAAGATCAATTTTAACTGCTTTGAAACTGTCAGAAAGACGTAGGCTTAATCTGTATCATGTTTTGTTCTTGATACGTTTAATAGCAATGCATAGGAATATATTTTTTTCTATGTAAACAACTGAAGAAACTGCATTGCTCATATTCTAACAAATTAACTGATTTCTAATTCAACAAAATCAACATAAAATACATTTTCAAAAGTTGAAATTGTAATGGTGAGTAACAATTACAAGTATGACAGGCATTTCTGTTTTTTCGCTTATAGCTATTTTTGTCGACCTCAGATGGTGAAAGATGTTATGTATAAGTATTATTAAATAATAGTGTTGTGTTATTAAAGATCTTACCTCAGTCAGTATTTTGTTATATTGAGCATATATTTGTCTAATCTTTCCATGTTAACTATGGACCCCACTTGATGACTCTCTCACCTAATGCTTTTTACAAATCACTGAGCAATGAAATATTTTATTGCTGTTTAGAGGCTCAGTAAAGATACTCAGACATAATTCAATTTGTCTAAACCATGTGGAGTGGAAAACTGCTTATGACTGGCAAATACAGATCAGTTCGCACTAAGATTATAATTTTGGTAGTGATCAAAATATCAATATGGCAGCCAACTGCAAATAATTATAAATATCTCTAATCTACAAAAAAATTTGAACTAACTTTTTTGTGAATATTGTTTATCTAATATCATGTAGCGGAAGTCACAAGGCAGTCTTGCACAAAATACATGTTTTGTTTGTTCACTAAACTGATTAAGCAATGTTGAAAAACTTACCAACTCCTTGTGCCTATTTTTTTTTAAATAACCACAAAAGTTTTATAATAGTATGACGCAGGCTTCAGACTCTGCAGCAGCATAGTTGGTTGTTTCTGTGAGAAAAATTTTGTTCTGATCGATTTGTCTTTAAACGACCACAAAAATTTTGCAGTTGTATTATGGTATGGTGCAGGCATTGGCGTCTGTGGATAGCATAACTTTGGTTCTATTGGACAGATTGTTACCAAATTTAAGTATGATTTTTGTTTGCACATGCTTAAGCCCGGGTTTTCGCATTCCTTGCCCTGCCCTTTTCAGAAAAAGGGGCCAAAAAAGGGGTTAAATTGGGTATTTTCTTGTCTGTGGACAGCATATAACTTATTTTCTAGTATACAAGTCATTCTCAAGTTTCTTGGCACATGCTTAAAGGGAAAATTAACTAAATTTTGAATAAGACCTGAATTTACTCTAAGTAACATTGTGAACATGTTGACCAAGTTTAAAGTAAAAATTCACATGGGATTAGGAAAAAAACGATATTTATTATTCATTTCTGCAACAAAAGTTAGCTGAGTGACGTCACTTGGCTAGATCTCGGTCATTTAAAAAAACAATCATACCACTGTTAATATCGTTATTTAAAGCGTTCGAGTGAGATCATGAAATAGCTAATTACTGTAGAAAAACAAGGACAAGCGTGTTACCCTTTTGCTAAATCTTATTGTTTCTTTTGGCATAACTTCTTCGTAGAATAACTAAATACTAAATTTATAAAGAAATAAAATTGGTTGTTTATCTTTTAAATCGATGCAAAAAGAGCTCAGAAAAGTAGTTCAAAATAACAAAAAACATTAATTCTCTAGTTATTATCCTCAAACTGTGTGACAATCTAGGAAGTAATAAATATGTGCACAACACACACACACGCATGCTTCTGTGTTCCAGTCATGTTGTAGTGATGTAATCATCAGAGGTTAATTAACAACCAAATACACAGAATCAGAGGTTAATTAACAACCAAATATACAAAATGTCCCGTGTCAAATTTTACCTGTGGCATGCCCTAAAGGTAAATGTGGCGTGTGCTGCACTAATTACAGGTAGAAAAGGCACACTCTTGTTTTGAAAAAAAAAATTCGCTTATAACACAATACACAAATCTTTTTTAAATTACTTTACTAATATTAAATAAATAACGGAAACTGGATTCATTCAGGATTATATTGTTTCTGCGAGGGTCACACACAGTAAAACTGGATGATCTGAAGATATTGTATTCGGGGTTAAAAATGATTTATTTCGTGCAGCAGTTTGACAAAATATGATAAATTAGCGTAGACCCCTTTTTCTGGACCCCTTTTCAGTAGCCCAATTCGCCTGTGCTCAAACTTCGGTTTACAAGTTTCTGTCTGGGACAAATATGATCAATATATTAGTCCCAGCTTCTATATTAAAAAAAAACGCTATTAAGAGGTTGATTTTGGTAATGCCGTTTTAATGTCTGCAACATTTTATAATGCAAGCGAAACTTTCAAATGCTTATGTGTCATGGGTTCAAGCTTTGACTAATACAACATATTAGTCCCAGGTTCAAATTATATACTTAAAATGCCGAAATCGTTTATACAGACAGTTGTGTTGTATACTGTAAACCACAGAGATTAGGCTGTGTTCAGTATACCTAAGTTAGTATTTGTACGTTTATATGCAGTTTTATGACACTTTTTATTGCACTTTTTAAGTCTCATTTCAGTGCCATATTCATGGTTTTATGTGATTTGAGCACAATACCAAGACCCTGAGCATCATGCGGCGAAGTTGATGAAATTGGCTTTTATAATATGATCGAGTAAATGCAATTTCAGATTGTTATAGTACTGAAAATGACTTTTTCTATGATTTTATACATCTGTGTGTCCCAACGATCTAGAATATTTTGCCCTAAAACTTTATAGTTATATAGAAGCAAGGACTTATACGTCCTTGATAGAAGGTAATATACTGTGCACGAAAATACGATAAATAAAAATCCCCTACATCAGACTTGGCTAGCACGTTGATTTTTTCAAATAATTTGCACCAATTTCATTTTCTGCATAAAACGAGCCGTCTCCTGCGCGACAATATAGCATGACATAAAAATGAAGATCCAATGTAAATACAACTGCAATCGGTTTCAAAAAAAAAAAAAGATAGAAGTTCTATTGTTTGTATGTAGGACTATAGGTACGTAAATAATAAGTCTAAGGTGTGTGTCTCATTCCGATTCAATGCATAAGGTGTTTGCGGAGTTGATCGTGTACACAGCAGGTGTCTTCAACAGGGAATTATACTCCGAGGTCGTCATTTTTCCAGGTAAAGTCAAGTGATTTATACAGGTAGAAGTGGTCGGATTGGTCTGACACCTGTCTTATCAATAAACACTTATTACAAAGTATGGTCAGTACAAGCCTTCATAACTATGAATTCTTCCTGTATATAAATCCTAATTTCTACAATGTTTTCTATTTGTTTAATTGTGGACACGGGAACTTCGTAAAAGTTCTGGATATATTATCAATTTAATGATATATTAAGAAAAAATAGCTACAAATTTT
>MJUU01031499.1:59552-71776 GCA_002080025.1 Modiolus philippinarum | reverse complement strand
ATTTCTTTATTGAATAAATTACAAATTGTTGAATTTAGTGAAAGAAATTATATTTATTTGGACAGATCAGAGTTATGTACTTGTTGTTTTTACACAGGCTTATCGAGTTTTGGTATTTTTTGGTCCTTAGGTATCACGTGACTTTTTACGTTGACAAGACGACAATATGGCGGTTGATGCACCGGGATTTGCTCACAATTAAATCAGTCTTGTACAGTTATCCAAGACAATTGAACAGTAATACATATATTTATGTGCTAACTAAGATATGAGGAATAAAATATTGAATTTTTATTTTTTTGCGAATTTTCCCATTAAGGTTTCATTGCTTCCCAAAAAGTAAACAAAATTTATCTGGAAAAACAAAAACTGTGTTTATTTTATATGTGCATTTTTTGTGGTATTGAGGAAATGATCTTAAAAGTGTCTTAAAAATACAAAAAGCTGACATTTTGATTTAAAAACTTAAGTTTGTCTAGAACGATTTCCTGTTTGCAATTGCATTAAAACCCAAATTGTATAATTTAATTTTCAAATAATAAAAAAAAACTTCGATTTAGAGATATGAAAAAAAATATATGACAGCGGTGTACGATTATTTGACAATTGTGTCTTTATATCGCAGATATTGTCAAAATATTCAAATGATATTCTGTAGGTTTTAAGCAAGTGTTTTTAGGGGTAGGAGTTTCAGAATGTTTGTTATTAGAATAAAAAAGCTGACCTTTTGTTTTGAAGATCTCTGCTAATAGGACGACATGAGCAAAAAAAAAAATTAAACAAATGAAAATTCTTGTAAGAATTTTTGAGATATAAGACGTCAAAATTTTTGCGATAAACAGTTTTCTCTAGAGTTTCCTTCAATTTCCATTTGCTGTTTACATGCCTTAAAATATATGAAATATAATTGGAAGTTAACAAAATGTAATACATTATCTATTAAAGCGACCTATGACCAAGAGCATATACTAGTACTACATCTGCAAACAAAATTTAACCCTGTTTGAAGGATAAAACCCGAGGATATCGAATGCTTTCGAAATCTGATGCTCATACTCCCTATAACATTTTTAGCAATACAAAACATAAAACATGATCCGTATAATGTCTATAACATTAGTAATTTACAGTGCTTTGTTCATAAATAGACATCGACATGCCAACCTTTTCATGCACTACATGTTCTTATTAAATTCTCATTATTCATCGTAAAAACTAAGTATTTAATTTTAGAATAAAAGTAATGTTTAGGGAAAGGGTTTTCAAAAAAGGAATTTCTCATTTAATTACAAAATTCCTAGTTTTTCACGACATTTGCTATGTAACTATCATGTTCGACACTCGAGGGAGGACATGTGATAAAATTTTCAATAACTTTTATATATTGTTATTTATTGTTATTGTTATGATGATTGATAATAATAATCTGTTGAATCGATGTATGGAAATGCCCCTGACCTGACATTCAAAGATTAAAGATGGTAAAAGTAGTCTCTGGGACTTTATCGAGAGTAAACAATCGAATCTGAACTTCTTGTCATAAATTCAACTTTTAAATCTCATGATTGTACTCATCAAGATTTAATTTTGAGACAGTGGAGTCGAATTTGATAATGCATATAAACTGTTAAGCATGGCAAATTAAAAACATCGTAGTAATTTTTTAATCTTTTTGATTAAAAACTAACGTTAAATATAATAGATTTTGTATGTTATAATGACTAAAACTTGTGATGTTAAGTTTAAAAAAACATAGAAATGCCAATACTTTTAGAGTAAGGGTAAAACGTGGGTAATTAGCATCAAATTGAAAACTTCTTGTTCATCTAAACAGTGTATAACGATTGTGAACGTATATTTGAGACCAATTAAATCGCGCTCTGCCAGATATGCACTTCATATTCGTTAACTTGAGTCCCATTAATCACTCCTTGTATTTTAAAGCATCGGCTTCCGGTAGCTGATGCATCGCGTTGAAAAAAAATATTGGCAAATATGCAGATATAACCTCACAGTTTGACAGATATAACCTAAAGTTCTAACATTGAATTTGACAATTTTGCCGGTGGTTTCCACCTGATTTGTCTTTTTCCCTCATGGACTTCGGCTCTTGACCACTCCCTTTGGTAATTTTGTTATTACCCCCATTTGGGTATAAAAGTCTGAAATTGCATTTTTCAACATTATCGGGGTAAATATTAAGTTAAATGCAACGTATATGTTGTTAAAATGCCAAACTGTAAAATATTACATACAACACTGATATATACAATGCAAGTTTTGCCTGTTTTGATGATTATTATGCATAAACAAAAACACGTCAATTTTAGCAATATTTTGTTTCGGTAGGGATAAGTTTCATTAGGCCTAGGCTTATATCAATGGTTTTGCCGTTCAATTGCTACCAGAGAATACGGCAATGAAAGGGGAGGTTTGACACGCAATAAAAAGTCGGGAACATTGCGGTCTACAATTTTCCGGTGGAAATGCAAAGCTTATGTCTAATGTAACTGTGGCTTTTTTTATTTCAGAGTTTTGACAACGAATGCAGAGGAAAAGAATGCAATAAAAAGCAGTGTAATAGAAATTCAAAGTTGGCCTATTGCGTACCACAATTATGTAAGATTATCAGCAACTTTGCTTTAAGTTTATCTTTTAAAGATTTATCTACTTCTTCCGTTTCCATACCTAGGCCGTACGGAAATAAGGTTTGTTTTTATTGCCTGACATCAGCAATAGGTTTAACATTTTATTTTTGTTTTTGTATGGATAACTAGTCGTGTTTTTCTCTGTAATATATGAGGGATCTCGTTTACATATGATGAATATACTTCTATGATAAAACTACTCATTTATTGTCTGAAAATCCCGTCAAAAGAGACGCTCCAAATATTTAAGACAAACACACAAACCATGTGAATTACCCACTTGAAAGGACACAAATTGTTCTTTCTTCGAGTAAAAATTCCCGATGTTTTCTCACTGTTAATTACCTACTTGAAAGGACACTAACCGTTCTTTTGTTTTATTTCCAACATGCGAGCTTTGTCGAGCATGTTTAAATCGAAATTTTACTATCGAGAAAAAAAAAGAAATATTTTTAACACACGAACTAGCTGAATGAGAGATTTTTCTCCCGTGAAATGAAAAAAATCTAAAATGGCGGGAAATCTCTTGCGGAAGTTTGATCCACATTTAATTAAAATGTCGCGAGCATGTTTAACCAACTGCTCAGAATTGGAGAAATGGTTTTTCACTTTTATCCCAAAACAATAAAATTTTGAACTTGTTTTTCGAGTCTGATTGCTAGTTACGTTATTAGTTTTATTTTGAAAAGAAACGACGTACCAGGGTACTATCGGATCTGACTAAGAGCCCATAAATAGTGATAACACCCGGATCGATCCACATATAGAGGCTATTCAATAGATCTGTACCCATTCTCAGTTTGTGACGTGTATATATTTTGTGAGCTTCTCTGTTAAACAAAAAAAAAACAATACCGGTATCATCAAATGTGAAAGGAAATTTACAAATATTGTGTAGCATTTTGTTTTCTTTTTACAAAAGAACTGTAGTCAGTTATTGATATAGAAACATACAAGGATTCGATCAAGAAGGTCTGGCGGGGGAACATTTGTTGAATCGACATATTATGAAATGTGACACCAGAAATTGACACCCATTGCCAGTGTCAAAACGTAAAAGAATTAGCCATGCAAAAAAGATGCAATTACTCAATAAGCTTTTTGTAAGTAAGGAATTTGTTAAACTTTTTTGTGGACATAACCACAATTCATCAATCGTTAATGGACGTGCAAATAGTTTAAAAATTGGCCTCTTAATATACTAGTATCTGCCTATACATGAACTCATACAAAAAGAGTGTTAAAATTAATATGAAAATTTAATATCAATATCTGCAATTTCAGTGAAAGGATGTGACGCTGACAGCTTTATGTTTGGAGGGCATTGCTACCAAATAAGTGTTCGTAAAAAACTTTGGACGGACGCTCGGGTAAGCACGCATTTTTCTTCAATTATTGTAATGTCCAATGGGCAATATCCTAGCTTTATCAAGGCAAGTAAGTGATCTATTGGAATTTGTAAAGGTTTACTAACCAGTTTTCCCACCCTCCTGTAAAGGTCAAATATTTCTTAATATAATTATTTTATTTTTATAGCTCGACTTTCTTTTTGATAATATATTTTTCACATTTGGATGCGATATTTACCAACAGAAAGTTGGATTCGAATTGTTTTTATTTTCCTACATGTACTAGACCGGATTTTTGCAGGGACTCCTAAAAGATCTTAAAGTAATAGATGCTACATCCTTCAATCTCTGTTATAGTGTTTTTCTATTAATAACGAATCTTTTGCTGCATTGATCCCATCAGTATACCCCCAGAAGTAGATATAAAGAAGACAACAGAAACCATCGGATCTGCGTTCTTTTTTCAAACTTACATTTTGAATTTAACTTAAATAGCAATCTCAATACTAAAATTTACGATAAAGGGAACGATTGTAACTTCAAAATTTCACGATCTCTTATGCGAGAGCTAGCACATATTTAACTGAATGTCAAATTCAAGTTATCTTCGCCAACAGCTTACTAATCAAGGCTTCAAAAAATTCTGTCTTGCACGATAATAAAAAGGTTCTAAAATATATATCAGTGGATAAACCTTGTGGAAAAATCGGTCCGAACTGTGATTCAACATTCATTTTAACCTAATATTGGGATGAACGTTTTTTTTACTGTCTACGACCTTTCGATTGCTGTTTAGCAGCTACATGACACTTCTGCAATGGAAGGCGAGTTTTGACGTTCCGTTAGACCAAGTTTCGTATAATACATTGCTCTCCCTACACAATTGTTTCGCAATCAAACTCGTTGCTTTGTCACTACAGAGGTTTTACGGTCGTCACCACGATTTGAAAGACCATTACAATGTTTCTGTTTCACAAATGAGAACAGATATCTTTGGGTAGATAAAGAGTTTGTTAACGGACTGACTAACACCGACTGTGACAAAGGCGGACTTTTCACTGGCAGTGTGACCGGTGTCACGCGTGGAGCAGATCATGCTTACCCTTCCGGAGCACCTGATGATATCTCAGTTTTTATAGCGGTTCACACTGCTAGTGCTTTAGTTTTGTGGCATTCTTTTTCATTTTTGTTTATTTGTTTTGTCTTTGTCATACTGTCCCAGTTCGTGTTGCTGTTTATTGCCGTGCTTTTGAATTTATGATTTTAGAATTTACCCTTTCCTCGTTCTTGCTGCGGTATTCGTTTGCCGATGTATTTTGTCGCCACTTAGAACTACATTTTCTCCCGGTAACTCTTCAGATAATTACCTTAGTACAATGAAATTTCATTAAAAAATTGGGGTTTAAACAAAATTACCGAACACAGTTTTCAGGAGACTCAAGGAGGCTCACTCGTCACATTTTTGAATTTGTGTCAGATTTCGGAACTCCTCTGGTTTTGTCCAGTACAATGGTTTAATTTAAAAAATTTTGCAGACGGACCCCCACTTTTTATTTCATGGATATGTTCTATAGGTCAAATTAAGACACCTCACAAGTTTTCATAAAATTCTTGATATAACTTCTTAGCTTTTAGACAAAAAATGATCCAAATGTTAAATTATGGGAAAATGCAGAGAAATCAATTTCCCGCAAATTTTATAACGACTTATCTCTATAAAAAGCACACGGACCTATATATTTCTTTTTACCATTTCATTAAGTGTACAATGCTTAGTAAATTAAAATAGGTTTCAAGAAATCCTTGATATAAACAACATCAGGAGTGAGCCTCCTTATGACATAGAAGGAAATAGACAAAACAGGTGCAAGACCACCAGCAAAAATGTAAACCGAAATGGTCCTGACCTGGTGTGGGCATTTCAAATAATACTGGTTGAAACCGGTTTTACGACGCACTAAACCATTGTCGCATTGTTTCATCAAAACAAGACAAAGAATGTACTTGAGAAATAAAATGTAAACTACGTTCCAGTATTAATACCCGAGTTGTTACTTCAGCAAACTGAGAAGACAATGCAAAGTAAAATTATTGGTCTGCAGAAACACATTTGTCTTAAGTTCAAGCGGAAATATTTGCTTTTAAGAAATTCGATGCACAATCAAAGCATGTTTTTTTTCTTTAATATACACTTAAATTCTAATTAAAATTAACAGTAATGGGCTTCCATATCAGAATATTAAGAAATTTGCTTTGTTTATCAAATTCATTCTAAAAAAAAACTTGTCAAGGTTTAAATTTTTGACTAGGACATTTGCTATTTCCAAATTATTAATAATGGATCTATTGATTGATTAAATTAAGTTTAATGTCCAGTGAGCAAAAAGAAATAAAGGGAGAAATATCATTTGAAGGCAACGAAAACATAAGAAATGGACTCCACACGACCCCTACTTAGTCTACTCTTTTATGGATAAAAATAGAAGGGGTATTTAGAATAAATGAAGACTGGCGTTTTCAAAAGTTTGAAAATACTGGTCGCGGCCAGTCATTTCGTATTATGTACTAACTATCCAGCATAAAAAAAACCTTTACCAGTGATTGGATCCGGTCAGCTCAGTATATTGCTCTACTGGAACAAATCAAGGTTCTCGGACTAGTAAGTAGAATGATTAGGTAATATAACGAAAACTCTCGCCTCTAAATATACATGTAATGTAATCAAATGTGTGTTTATATTTACAATTTACCGTTGCAGAACTATTGCAGGCAAAGAGGGTCCACCTTGGTTAAAATAGAAGATGAGTGTGAGAACATATGGCTGACAAAGATCGCAAAGCAAATGTATCCAAATGAAAATGGTAAATAAGTACATTTGTACTAAGCTTTACAAGTGTTAGAAAACAGCAAGGTTGCAATTTAAACGGAAAAATCCTCTCTCTTTTTACATCATATAATTTACCACTAAATCACGAAATTCTTTTGTGTAAGGATTGCTTGTGATTTACAATAAGGTCTTTTGAAGGTATAACTTTTTAAAGAATTCCGTCATTATCAATTATGGCATGACTAATGATTAATTAGCGTCTAACGTCGAGTGAGCAATATTTCAGGTATTGCAGGACGATAACAAGATAATCAATTCAAACTAGAGGATGCCATGTCCCCGCACAAGGTTTAATCAAACTAGGATTTTTTAGTAATATTTGTGTCTGTTATTCTAGGTTGCACAGATTAAGTATGTACCCTCTATTACTAAATCACCAAAAAAATAAAAGCTGAACAAGGTATATTTTTGAAAAAAAATGAACCGAAATCAAAATACATACCACATGCACATCTTCAATATAGGTACAAATGAACCGCAAGAAAAAAGCTTCCTAGCATCAAAACTCTAGGAGGAGTTGTGCGGACAATCTGTGTTCCCTCTATTAATAATTCACCCAATAAGACTAAGTTCAACAATGTGTATTTTTTCCTAAAATGCATCAAAATCAAAATCCTTCCCACATGCACATCTTCAATATAAGTACAAATAATCTGCAAAAAAAAACCTTCCTAGCATAAAAACTGTAGGAGGAGTTGCGTGGACAAACTATGTACCCCTATTACTAAATCACCAAAAAATGACGAAGTTCAACAATGTATAATTTTGACAAAAAAATAACCAAAATCAAAATCCTAACCACATGCACATCTTCAGTATAGGTACAAAAGGTCTGCAAAATAAAAACTTCCTAGCACCAAAACTGTAGGAGGAGTTGCGCAGACAAACCATGTACCCTCTATCACAAAATAACTAAAAAATGACTAAGTTCAACAATGTACAATAAAAATGTATATTTCTGACAAAAATCAACCAAAATGAAAATCCTTACCACATGCATATCTTTAATATAGGTACAAATAACTAAATACCGAAGTTACTGTGAATTTTGATTCTGCATATGCGCATTTCGACAACTTATGTCTCTTCAGTGCAGATAAAATCTAAACGTTTGGAAGACCATAAAGTCAAAGATGTTTAAAAACTGATAGAGAACAAATTACCAAATATGATCTAAATAGAAAGCCAAAATCAGCTAAGGACAGAGCTTTGCATGAGGGAGATACTCCTTAGTTTCAACAAAATTTACAAAAATTAGATATTGTAAGGTTCCAAATAGAATCGGCTTTCGGGTCAGCACCGAAGTACTGACTACTGGGCTGGTGAATACCCTCGGGGACTAACAGTCCACCAGCAGAGGCATCGACCCAGTGGTAACAAAAACTAAATACCGAGCGTGGACAAACTATGTACCGTCTATCAAAAATCACCAAAAATGACAAAGTTCAACAATGTATATTTTTGATCTGCAAAATAAAACTTCCTAGCATTAAAACTGTAGGAGGAGTTGCGTGGAGAAACTATGTACCGTCTATGAAAAATCACCAAAAATGACAAAGTTCAACAATGTATATTTTTAACAAATATGCACCAAAATCAAAATCCTTATCACATGCACATCTTCAATATAGGTACAAATGATCTGCAAAATAAAACATTTTTAGCATAAAACTGTAGGAGGAGTTGCGCGGACAAACCATGTACCCCCCTCGGACGGACAGGGGTAAAACAATATGCCCCAACTTATCGTCGCAGGGGCATAAAACAGATTACAAGTAACAAAGTAGGGGTAAAGAGGTGGAACGAACAATGAGTTGTTATTGCAACTTGAAAATTGGTGAAATGTGTAGAGCAAGGAAATTTAGCCTTCGACACAACTCACAATGAGCCTGTTCTACCTAATTCGGCACACAGTTTGGCTACAATAGTTCGACGTCAGACTTTTGGTATCATCACCTGACTGACCTGCATAAATAGGGCATTTTTCAGTTATGGTGTACTTGTGCATGAGAGAATTTCTCATATGGATATACTTTTCATACTTTCGGGTATGCTCTTTATTTTTCTTAGATATGGTGTACTTGTACATGAGATAATATCTCATGTATACAATTTGTTCAATTACTATTATCTAAATTTATGTAAATTCTAAAACCGAAGAAATAACTCCGTTCATCGTAGTTTTGTCCTTAGCTATATTAGTTTTGATATTTCTGATTATTCGGATTTCGTTTGGTTTTATGCATTTTAAATATTTTTTGAGATTATGGATTTCCTTTGTTTGGGTTCTAGTGCTGCTGATGAGGAATAAATTTCCGAAATGGCCATACAGCTCATTAAAATTATTGCAGTTGGAGTTAACATATGTGTGATGGTCTCATGTTCATTTACTCCATATCCTTTCGTAAAATATTTCAAATTTTGGTATTTATTTTTGTAATTTGGAAATGTAATCCAGACCACCTGTTTTAAGTGCCCACATCTCACTATTTGATAAGGCCAAGTTTTCTTACATTCGACTTGATGAGTGCCCTGTGTTTGTCTATGTGTTGTAATCGTCCACTAGCTTAAGACACTAGTGCTTTTGTCGGGCAAAGGATGACAGTGATTGTAAGAGCACTTTGCCAGTTTAATTGATGTTTGTTGACAATCCCGCACCCATGACCAATGAAGACATGGATGTAGCGTTGCTCGACAATTAGCAAAGAATTCCGCTTCAACCGGTGCTAGGGGCCGTCTTGAACTTACTATGAGGTATGAGCAAAGCTCATTGTTGAGGGCTTCAGGGTGACTTCAAGATGAAGAACAACAATAAAAGCGTTGTTCCATTGCATGTTTTTACCATGTATTTGTAGAGACTTTGTCTCATGTGCATTTACTCCATATCCTTTTATTCACAATTCCCATATCCACCACCTGGAGATGCGCCCAGGAGCTCTGTAGCTTGAGCCTCTGACAACAGTTTCGGGTGCCGGACAATGACGTAATCATTTTAGATTCAGAATCTCTTTTAATTATAAATAATGAACATCAGTTGATTGTGCTTTTGGTAATATCTGAAAAAAAAAAACACTCCATGACACCAGCGATCAACAATGCTTCTTTGACAAAACACAATATATTTAACTGGTTAATTATATTTCATGAAGCTTTAAAAGATGGTTGCTTGCCTCTTTATGCAGTCATTTTTTTTATCTAGTAAACTTTTGTATTTTTATCTTAATTTTTTTTCTCATTAATCTAACTGGTCTAGAAACACTATTATGTTTAATATTCGAAGAAATTTGGATTGGAGCAAATGACAGGGAACGAGAAGACAACTGGGTATGGGAATCTGATAGTTCTGTTCTGACCTACACCAGTTGGTTTGACAATGCACCAAGCAATTCGGGGTTCTCCGGTGAAGATTGTGCAGTTCTCAGCCCCGATTGGATTAAATGGAATGATGTAAACTGTCGTGACCAACTACACTATGTTTGTGAAAAGGAGACATTCTGAGGTAAACGCAAACTACTAGTACTCAAAGTATTTCCAACATGTAAAGAAAGTGATCACAAAGACATGACAAAAACGGCAACAGAGAAAAACAAAGACATAACAAGGACGTGAGACATCCATAATGCACGGGAATAAAAAGACGACATTAAGAACAAAGGCACTCATAGTGTGAACTCCCATGAAAACCGAGGGTGACATCAGGTGCTCCGGAAGGGAAAGCATGTCATGCTCTTGAATATATATTCTTGTCAATCGATTGGCATATTCACAGTGTATCAATACCTAACACACTACAATGAAGACTAGCGTACTCTCTATATCCTTGACATACCCCCGGTACATTAAATTACTTTTGAAGATAGTTGATTTGCCGCTTGGATAGATTTCAGGTGCCAATTTTGTTTTGTTTAAGGTGGATCACTGGTCACATTTTTGAATTTGTGTCAGCTTTTGGAACTCCTCGGGTTTTCTCCAATTCAATGGCTTAAAATATTTTGCACACGGACCCCACTTTTTATTTCATGAATGTCTTCTATAAGTCAAATTAAGACAACTCAGAAGTTTTCATAAAATTCTTAATATAACTTCCTAGCTTTTTGGCACAAAAATAATCCTAATGTTAAATAAAGGGAGAATACAGAGAAATCTATTTCCCGCCAAATTTTTTAATGTCTTGTATCTCTATAAAAAGCACACGGACCTATACATTTCTTTTTAGCATTTCATTTAGTCTACAATGCTTTATCTATTAAAATAGGTTTCAAGAAATCATTGATATAAACAACATCAGGAGTGAGCCTCCTTTAGACACAAATTCAGAAATGTAAATCGATCTTTCGCTCCTTACAATTAAAAAAATATTCGAGCTGATGCAGGGATGGAAATATTAAATTTCCAAAATTAGCACTGATCGTGTGCGTTCATTGCGTGCATTGTATAGGTGTGAATAGATCGGCAAAAGAATACCGAAGCAAAAACGAGGAAAGGGGGAGTTCTAAAATCATAAAATATTCAATCTAAAATCACGACAATTCTCATTCTACACGAATTGAGACAGTATTACACAGACAAAAAATTTAAACAAAAATGTATAAAAACGTTACCTAACTAAAGCACTAGTAATCTGAAGCCCTAAAAAACTGAGGTATCATCAGGTGCTTCGGATCTCCTCCACGCATGGCATCCATCACACTGCTAGTGAAAAGTCCGGTTTTGTAACAGTTGGTGTTAGTCAGTCCGGTAAAACCCTGTATCTACCCAAAGATATATATTCTCATTTGTGAAATAGAAACATTGTAACGGTCTGTCAAATCATGGTGACGACTATAAAACTTCTGTAGTGACAATTGCAACAGTGACTCAACATACCCTTGATGTATAAGTTTTTGAGACAGTAATTTCGCTGTGTTGACAAAATCGCTGTTTAAACTACATACATGGTAATAGCGAATGAGTTGTGAAATATACATGCCATATGCCTGAGATGTGGGAATATTACTGCTCAAAAACTGGAAGTTCACTATTGGAGAGTCGAAATCATCACACTTATCGTGAAGTTTAGTTTTCAGACGCCCAGAGTTGTCAATGTAGAGGTATAGGTCCAGGTCTGATAGTGATGATGGTGTATCAGTGTGGTCTCTTTAATTTCTAGTTAATTTTGGTGTATAAGATGATGGTTAACATTAAAATGAGGATTGCTTAATGAAAGAACATCATCTATATAACGAAAACCGAAATAAAAGGATCTGGCTAGCTTATTTTCTTTTTCTGAACTAGCCCTGGTATGAACCTGGCTTCATACGTATAAAGAATCAAATTTGATAAAAGTGGCATTCAGTAAAT